>SNQJ01S0150628.1:0-23210 GCA_010110895.2 Picea sitchensis
TGAGGACGACGAACTTAGTTGATGATGGCCACACATTTCAGTTTAATGTGAAACAACTTTATAAACCCATAGAAGGGAAAGAAAAATATCAAATTAGAAAACCGCATCACTTGCATATTCACAATTTGAAAGCATTGATTAGGTACAATCCATATGCACATGTGGTTGACTACCTATTTCTTGTTTACCAAATGGAAGTTCCTACGAGGGAAGAATTTGATAGATCAAAATGTTTTGACTACAAATATTATGTGAATGGAGGAAATCATTCTACAGGGGATAGAAGAGAATTGATGTAGGAATATCCCAATAATCCTCTTTTTGAGACAATCAAATGCATAACTTATGCCGGTTTAAGAGATTCAGAAGCAAAGTTATTGGCATGGGATCATAACACAGACAATGAGTATAGAATGTCCACGACTTTCATTCAAATGGTGAGATTTATCCATAATGAGTTTTCTGAAATATGTCATCAGGAGAGATCAAATGTTGATGTCAAGTTTCAGAAGCAATATTGTATGGAAATAGGATTCCCACTTGATTATGAAAATACAAAAGAAAAAAATCACAAAAGAAGTGATGTATTTAGAGTTGTGGATAGTTTTTTTCAATTGGGATTTATAATTGGACATGTATGGGATTTGAAAGATGATATCTTCACCCTATGGGAAAATATTAGTATAAAAAATCAGAGAGTTAAGAAGGATAAACCATTGATATTTGGCACAAGTAATACAAGTCCTGAAATAAAAAAATCTTCCAGATGATATGACTATAACACCTTGGAGAACAATACAATGAGTGAAGGATGATAAACTTATCACAATTATATTATTACGTGTAAGGTCATGTAAGGTCAGGGGAATTTTCAATGGAAGAAATGTGTGATGAATTTAAAAAGTAAGTTTGTTGAGTTATTTTTATTTATGTTAGGACAAGAAAAGTATTTTTTTTTAGTTTAACGTATCAATGTTCTAAGTATTTTATTATATAATCATTATAACATTTTTTATTTCTTTAGTCACAAGGTGTATATGAGAATACAAGAGGAAATGGTCAAGATTTTGATTGAAGAAAGTTGGGATGGTGTTAAACTCAACTATCTAGATTCAATCTCTACAGCAGTATTGAAACAATTTTTTCTTGCATTCAAAAAGATATGTTGATTTATTACATTCATATTATTCGTTTGTAAATTAATTTATTTCTATTTTAATAGTTATATATATATATATAGAGAGAGAGAGAGAGAGAGAGAGAGAGAGAGAGAGAGAGAGATGTTTGTTTGTTTCATTAAAGATGCCAAAGAAAAATGTAGATGGAGTACCTAAACTTCCAAAAGTTTTATTCAAAAACCCAAGTTTGAAAGAGAATGAAGGAGACATGTTCAAAATGTTCAACTTGATGACACCCTTGATCACTACATTTGGGATGGGCTCGACACTGTTCAATATAAAGTGATATTAGGTGATTGTGAACAACTTGCAAATATTGTTCCTAAAAATGAATACTCCCTAGTTATTGAGGATATCCTCATGGTTATAATATCAAAACATTGGATATGATATTGAGCCTTATCCTTACCAAGCTTTCAATAAAGTGTTTATGAGATTTACGGAATTTACAACATCACCATTTTGGAGATTTCTGGTATTTCATTCATACACACAACAAGGATTAGTACAATCAAGCTTCAAGGGGAAATAAAAGACAAGGATGAGGTTTATTTGGTAAGATATTGAAAGTGTATGTTTAGCATTTAAGATTAGAAAACAATTTTATTAATTCACAAATTAATTGAATTTGTACTTATTTGTGTTACAGGCACAAGCCTAATATTCATAGCTCCAATAGAGAATCATTTAAACATGATTTTGAGAGTATGCATCTTGCAACCTGGACAAAAGATGATTCTTATAATTCTATTATTGTCAATGCAAAGGATGGAGAGACTCCTAGTAGTGTATTGGTATACAATGTTGTGGTTATAAAAATAACATATGAGGAAAAGGATTTGAAATGAGATATGGTTAACATTTATCAAAAACCACAAGCAGTAATTAATTATCTTATAGATACATTTTCAAATGAAGGATATTGGGTGTTGGATTTGTTCTCGGGTTCAGGTAAGAATTATGATCTAATATTTATGAAATCATACTTCAATATTATATTATTTTTAATTTATGTATTTTTACAGTATTTAACTTCATTATTTATTTTTTATTTGGTGATTAGGTACAACATTAGCGTGTTTCTTATAGAAAGGAAGGAACCACATAGTCATTGAAAGTGGCCCAATGCAGTGCGGTTTTATTCAACAAAGAATTAATGTTATTCCAACTCTTACAAACGAAATGCAAGTAGTTGGCTTGAGGAAAGGAGATCTTAGTGAATAAAAGGAAGCAAAATTGTCAAATTAATCTCAAGTACCATTAGGAGGAATGATTGGAAATGATCATTTTGGAGAACTTGTGGATATCAAAGAGCCAATGGAAGAACAAAATGACATAGTGGAAGCACAAAATGACACAATGGAAGAACAAAATGATGTCGAAGAAGATGATAATGTTTCTATTGAGAATGATAAATTTGGTATATATGATATTGTTGATTAGTTTTAAGATTCCCTTGAAGACGATGCTCAATTTTGCAAATTTTTGATGAGTTATAACTGTAATTTTTTGACTTTCAGATTTTAAAATAAGAATGAAGATGCATCTATTGTTGTTTTGTGATGAATCCTTTTATTGTTTTCTTTTTCATTTTATTTGTATGTGAATCACTATACATTGGAAAATTTTATTAAATGTTGTCATTTTTTTGCTTCAAATGTATAAAAATATGAAAGAAAATGATAATTTTTTATAAAATTATGACTTTTTTTGTTCCATTATGTCCATAAAAATGCTTTATTTGACATGCTATTTTAAATTAATATGTACCGAAATATATAGGTTTTTTATTATATATGGCTATAAAATGTATATTGTTTTGCTAAATATTCAAAAATAGTGTTATTTTGCTACAATGTTTTTCTATGTATTGAAGTAAAGGTAAAAAATGTGTTAAAAATTATGTTTTCCACTATATTTTAAAAGTATGGAACAATAAGTTAATTAAGGAGACACAATTGTATGAAAAATCGTAACTTCAAAAAATTAAATGGTACAAAATATTTTTAAGATTGAGAGAAGCATGGAAAAATGACTAAAAACATCGTTGAATAAAAAAAAATAGAAAATTTTTAAAACAAATGAAAAATAAGCATTTAAAAAAATAATGTGAAAACATTGTGGATTGAAAAATTTTAAAATATTGAAAAACCACCTAAAAATGGAGTGGGGTGCTACCGATAGCACCATTTTTAAAAACGGGGTAAAAAATTGAACCCCCCCAAAAACAAGAACTTTGTAGAGTTCTTGTTAAGTTGGTAACTATGTTTTATATCTTGTATGGCCTAAAAAGATCTTGATATTTTTTTTATTGAAAGGTGGGTTCAAGTCAAGGATTGTTTTTATTTTTTCCATATCGACCTTGATTCCATCCTTTGATATGGACTACGTGTCCCATTAGTATTCATATATGTGTGGTGAATATACACTTCTTTATATTCAAAGAGAGATGTATTTTTCGGCATCACTTAAGCATCACTTAGAGTCAATGTATGTATATATTCAGAATGTTATATATTCCAGTCATCAAAATAGACATTCATTGTCTTGTATATGTATTCTTGGAAGGATTTTACCACAACTCGGGAAAATACAACAAGAGCATTTTTCAACCCAAGGGAAATTACCCTATAGGAAAAGGACCCAAATTCCTATACAAAAGTCATTTTTTCCTACTCTTCCATGCTGATGGGCACCTATTTATAGCCTAAGAATCCCTCTATAAATGAGTAACACTCATGTCTTGCAATTTAATTTATGATCTCACCCATGAATGGAGTGGGAAATGGATCTATAACTATTAATATGTTTATTCCCCTAAAGTTGACACAAATCCTTAGTTTTTAGGGATCGTGTTTCTTAGGTTGCATGACCATTGAGTTGGCCAACTCTGATTTTTCAATGGGTTAGATGATTCCAGTTGTCAGCATACCTTCAATCATTTTTTGGACAATACCTTTCTATTTGTGCACCAGATTATAAGGTCATTTTTTGATAGGTTTGGCTCCTAGGATGACGTTGATTTTCAACTCTCCCATCTCTTTTATGAGACTTTTTAAGTCCTTGTAGTATCTAGTGAAAACATATTGATGTTTCTTTAATAGGTCAACTATTTCCGTGGTTTACTTCTCCATCCAATAGTCGCCTATCTAGCCCATTTTTGGTCTTCCATCATTTGATATATCAGATTCCTTAAATTTTATTTATTCTTCCATCCATTTTGGGGATTTTGATTCATCCAACTCGCATTCCCCTTATCAAAATTCATTGTAAGTTGGGGGAAATTAAACTTTTTATGGTTCCTCCTTATGGGATTGTTTTGAAACTTTTACAACAATTTGAACTTGCCTTGTTACTTTTGGATGAGTTTTCTAGCATCAGAAGATTTTACCCTAGAAAAATTGTGTTCTCCATATCAATTCGATGAGTGGTATGATGGTCTTGGTACTGGCATGTTGTGTAGTTACAAGTCAAATTTGAACCTATGTAGACCTTGTCTTTTCCCCTTTGTTTGATTTCTTTTGGACTTGGTTTTTCAATGCGTTATTTTATTTCTCATATTTTCTTTACTAAATGGGTTTCTTCTAGTTTAAATCAAAGTCCTTGATGAATTTCTCCTTTAATTCTCTCCATAAGAATGTATCTCCTTTGGATTATTTAATTTTATACAAATTGTATGGTATGCCATCTAGAATTTCCAAGAACATATGAGTTCATACACATTCATCCCTATACCCAATTGTTTTCCATTCTTTTTCGCACTCATTAATGTGAGAAACATGGTCAAAGTTGAGTTTAAAATTTGAAATATGTGTAGTTGACAACAATTTCTTCCCTATCAAGAATTCCACAAAGTATGTGGTTGCGACCATCCAGGTTTGCAAACATGGGGCATGGGTGTCCCACCATATTGTCGCTTTCCTAGTAAAAGATTGCACTAGATTTTACAGTCGACCTTTCTCACCAACTACTTTCGAGATGTTAGCACCCAAAGTTTTGGGTTCATCTTTGCACATGTGCACAAATGAAGTTGTGTGAACTCATTCCATAGTTTTGCATGCACCTAAGGGAATTGTTAGGATCCATCCATAACCCATATTAGTTAATCATTAGTCAGTTTTCATTGTAATAAGTGGTCAACCCTAATTATCGACACCACAAGTAGTTAGAAGGTTGGTTGGTGGAATGTTATTAATTAGTTAGGGATAAACCATGATATTGGCCCTTGGAATTGGCCCATGGTACTAGCCCTTGGTATTGGCCCCTGGTATTTTTGGTTGTGAACAATATTTAAATAATGCATCTCTCCATTGTAAGTGGTTGAGGATTATTGTAATAGAGCTCTACTCATTTAGAGTTTTCCCCCTCAAAGAGGCAAGTGAAATAAGTTTTTTGTGGTATCAATATTATCTTTTTTCTCTATATTTGATATTCCTATTACTTTCAAATTATATTTGCTTGTTCTATTAACTGTTCCAAGTATACTACAAGTGCTATAAGAGAGCTTTCCTAGGTAGGAAGTGCGGGTGAAATATTTTTTTTTCTAGGGTAGTGACGTGTTCTAGCATCGATAAACCATAGATATTTGTTGTTCAATGCACAAATCCACAATTGGGGAAGCATGCATGCAGAAAATACAAGTGGTTATTAAGTGCACATCTATTGGCCACCCTTGTAACCCCTGTTGGTACCCCTTCGAGTGGTAGTGCATCAAACAACACATGTGCACAGACTTTCCCTACGCATCCTGAAACCCTCCTAGTTCAATCAATCAGCCACCTGAATGTTACAATGTCACTGAGAACAACACTCGTGAAGATACTCTCTAGTACCTTAGTAATCGATTAGTATAGCTAAGGGTATGATCAAGCCTCCTTATTTGGTTCCCTGAGATATTGGGTCGAGTACTATTGTCAACCCCCCATGTATATTAGAGAGTTATAAGAAAAGGAAAACCCTTGTTTGTAGGTACCCTGAAATAAACCATAACCCTAGGGAAAGACATTGTGCAAAATGAAACAACACAAACAAGCTTCATTGCCAAGCAACTTAGCCTCCCGCATTCTGGTTGTGAAATTATTACATCTTTCTTCCTGTTAATAATTTGGGCATTCTGACCCTATAGAATTATTCGAACCAGAGTATAAATCCGCAAGAGTTTAAAAAAAAAAAGTCTGGGGACTGACAACACCCTTATTTGATACTTATCCCATTAACTTCCTCTTTTCTCCCTGACCGCAGTGATACCTATCATTTTTCATCCTTTTTTTGTCCCTAACCCCCTTACCCCCTTGTTTATGACCTATCCCATTGGCTTCCTTTTTTCACCTTGATCGCAGTGATCCCTATCAATTATAAGTCATTTGGACCCAATCTCCTTTCCAACACCCTTCTTTGCAACTTAGACTATCACCATGTTCCCTTCCACTCATTCTCAAACTGTTGAAGAGTGGGACAATAAGGTAAAAATAACTATCTGATGATGTCTCTGAGATCAAACAGACACCACGAGACCTCCGCCAACTCTAGTAGTGTTTTTTGGACATGGATAACATCAAGACCAACTTGGAATCTCTTCCCACACCTTGGATTGCTTGACAAGGGTAAGAAATTGAAGTACAACTCTGAAGTCCTTCATTCTTCTCATTATGAGAGTACTCATAATTCCTACTCTCCCTGGGATTCTCCAAAATCTTGGAATAAGATACCAAAGGTAGAGAAGCATAAATTTGATGGATCTGGAGATGCATAAATTTGATGGATCTGACCCAAGTGGGTGGGTCTCCCAACTGGAACACTACTTCTCCCTCAATAATATTCAGTATGATGAGACCAAACATCATGTAGGCATTTTATACTTAGATTAAGAATGTTGGCAATGGTGTCAGTGGCATAAGAAATGTTATCCAGGACATCCCACTTGGAACATGTTCACCAAAGTTGTTTGTGCACATTTTGATCGGGAATCTCATTATTTGGGGCACCTTACCAAGCTGAAACAAAGAGGATCAGTAATCGATTACATTGCAGCATTTGAATAGTTGGCTATTAGAACTGAGGGCTTATCTAATGAATTTTATCTTGAATGTTTCATAAGTGGATTAAAGGAGGAAATTTGTGCTCATGTTTGTGTGCATCATCCTATTACCTAGTTGCAGGCTTGCACCTTATCATTGGAAGCTGATACCATTCTTCGGGAAAAAACCCTTCCTTCTTTCATCCCCAACCATCCTCCTCTAAGGGATACCACTACTCCCACTCAAACCTTCAAGGTTCAAAAGGTGTCTCTAGCAGAAATGGAAAAATGTAGGAAACAAGGGATTTGTTATTACCATGATGACAAATATGCACCTGGACATAAATTCCGTGAACATAATTTCTTCTATATTGATGGGTTAGAGGACCGAATGTTTGATGAGGCCCTCGAGCCTAAGGATATTGAGCCCACTCCAACCCTCTCAGACACCGTTTCACCCCCTGTGGAACTAGAAGAACCTGTCATCTCTCTCCATGCTCTTGCTGGTATTTTTGCTTCGCAAAAATTAAATATCAAAGGCTACGTCAAACAACGACTAGTAGTCATGTTGATTGATAGTGTAAACACCCATAATTTTATTCATTGCAGAGTCGTCGAGGATGTCAATTGTTTTATTCAACCAGTTTCTAATTTTCAAATTCTCATAGCTAATGGTGGTACCATGAAATATGGGGGCCACTGTGAGAATGTCAAACTCCAAATGGGAAATTATGTCATGAAAGCTCACATGTTTTCCATTGCAATGAGTGTTTGTGATATTTTCTTGGGTGTTGAATGGTTGCACACTTTGGGACTGATTACCATGGATTATCAAGAATTATATATGAAATTTACTCAAGAGGCTCACACATATACCCTTCGTGGCTTCCATATTGGGTCCATAAAAATTATCATCTCTTACATAATGGAGAAAATCTTGAAGAAAGGTAATCATGGGGTTATTTCCCAATTTAATTCCATCTAGGTACAAGATCCATCCTCCCCCACCATCTGTCCCAACTTACAACTAGTCTTGGACAAGCACCACTAGGTCTTTGAGACACCCACAGAATTACCCCCATCTTAGGGTGAGCATGATCACAACATCCCTCTGTTACATCGAAGTCATCCCCCCTAATGTGCGCTCCTATAGGTACCCCTTTTCTCAAAATAATGAAATATAAAAAATAGTGCAAGAATTATTGGAAGCCGAGGTAATTCACCCAAGTACCATCCCCTACTCCTCCCCTAATGTAATGGTCCTAAACAAGGAAGGTTATCGGTGCATGTATCCATATTTTTGTGCCCTTAATAAATTGACCATTAAGGATAAGTTTCCAGTTCTTATCATAGATGATCTGTTGGATGAGCTCCAAGGTGCCTATTTCTTCACCAAATTAGATCTTCACTCCAGTTATCAGAAGATTAGAATGAAGGAATAATATACTATGAAGATCACTTTCATAACTCATGAAGGCCATTATGAGTTCTTGGTAATTCATTTTGGGATTTGCAATGCTCCATCTACCTTCTAAAGTCTCATGAATAAACTCTTGAAGACCTACCTTCAGAAGTTTGTTTTGGTTTTCTTTGATGACATTCTTATTTACAACCACACTTGGGAGTCCCATCTTCAATATGTGGACAAACTAGTCCAATTTTTACGGGACCAACATTTGTTTGTTAAGAAGTTCAAGTGTTACTTTTGGGAAATTGAGGTCGAATACTTGGGACACATTGTCGTTCGTGATGGAGTACGCATGGACCCCAAAAAGATTCAATCCATGTAGGATTGGCCATGTCCTAAGACCTTGAAAATCCTTTTGGATTTCCTTGGCCTCACAGGCTATTACAGGAAATTTGTCCATCATTATGGAAAAATTTCCAGGCCATTGACATACCTTCTTAAGAAGAATGCATTTCAGTGGACCCCTACAGCCGAACATGCCTTCCTAGATTTGAAGCAGGCCATGTGTACTACCCCTGTCTTAGTTGTCCCCGATTTCAGCAAAAACATTGTGGTCAAATCATATGCTTCAAGCACTAGTATTGGTGCATTTCTCACCCAAGACGGTCGACCTCTTGCTTTCACTAGCCAAGATTTGAGTGATCGTAATTTGGGAAAATCTACATATGAAAAGGAAATGATGACCATTCTCCATGTTGTGCAGACTTGGTGATCATATCTACTGGGGCAATTCTTTCATACTAAAACCGATCACCATAGTCTCAAGTATTTTCTTGAACAGAGGTTGTCATATCGAGAACAAAATCAGTGGTTGACCAAAATGTTGGGCTATGATTATGATATCATCTATAAGAAAGGAAAAGATAATGTAGTGGTAGATGCATTGTCCAAACTAAATGAAAATGAAGGTTCCCTCTTTTCTCTATCATTACCAATCCCCCATTGGATTGATGAAGTTTGGCGTGAATGACTTGCCCATCCCACTATCTCATAGATAATTTAGCGTCTTCAATATGACACTATCCCTCCCACCGGCTATACTTGGAAGCAAATGTACTCAGATATAAGAATCACTTGGATCTATCTCTAGACTCAACACTCAAGCCCCAAATCTTAATTGAGTTGCATTCTTCTTCTCCCGTGAGTCACTTAGGCTTCCAAAAGACCTATGCTCATGCTTGTCACTTTGTTTTGGGAAGGTATGAAGAATGATATCCTCAAATTTGTCACCAAATGTGATATTTGTCAACTCCATAAAGGGGAGACTATTAAGACCATATGATCCCTCCAGTCGTTACCCATTCCATCTTCTATTTGGAATGACATATCCATGGAATTTATAGTGGGCCTTCCCAAAGCAGGTAACAAATCAGTCATAATGGTATTGGTCAACCGCCTCTCCAAGTATGCACATTTTTCTACCTTACCACACCCTTTTGCACCAACCCTAGTTGCACAAGCTTTCATTGATCATATTTTCAAGATGCATGGCATTCCAACCTCCATTGTATCCAACTATGACCCGACCTTCACCAACACCTCTTGGCAAGAATTGTTCAAATTACAAGGCACGCAATTGAACATGAGCACAACATACCACCCACAGACAGATGGCCAAACTGAAGTGGTCAACAAGTGTCTGGAAACTTACTTGTGTTGTTTTGTTTCAAACAAACAACATTCATGGGTGAAATGGTTACCATAGGAAGAATGGTGGTACAACTTCTTATCATACAACCACCAAAATGACACCATATGAAATGGTGTATGGCCAACAACCCGCTACAGTAACTTCATATCTTCTAGTCACATCAATGGTCCATCCTTTTACAAGTTGTTGTAAGGTAGGGAATTGACCCTTGCGGCTCAAAGGAGAACCTCCACGTGGCCCAAAATCGTATGAAGTAACAATATGACAAGCAGTGCTCTGAAAGGGTTTTCCAAGAAGGTGATCAGGTGTTTCTCAAACTCAAACCATACAAGCAAACATCGCTCAAATATGAGGGCCACCAAAAGTTGACACCCAAATTTTATGGCCCCTATCATATTCTCAAATGAATTGGTCCAGTTACCTACAAACTTGCACTTCCAGCGGCCTCCAAAATACCTCTGGTGTTCCATGTTTCATGTCTAAAGAAAATGGTGGGTCAGAATTTTCAGGTTCAAACCATTCTACCTAAACTTGATGAAAAAGGTTCCATTTGGTTGCAGCCCGAATCTATCCTCAATAGGAGGGAGCGTCACCTAAGGGGACGAACTATCAAATAAGTGTTGATCAAATGGAAGGACACATCTCTAGGGGATGCAACTTGGTAACGAACCGCCATCTTGCAATAGTTTTTGCATCTTCATCCTTGAGGACAAGGTTTCTTTTGAAGAGGGAGGGCATGCTAGGATCCATCCATAACCCCTCTTAGTTAGTCATTATTTAGTTTTAATTGTAATAAGTGGTCAAGCCTCATTATCAGGACCACAAGTAGTTATAAGGTTGGTTAGTGGAATGTTATAAATTAGTTGGGGAAAAACCATGGTATTGGCCCATGGTATTGGCCCTTAATATTGGCCCATGGTATTTTTGGTTGTGAACATTATTTAAATAATTCATCTCTCCATTGTAAGTGGTTGAGGATTATTGTGATGGATCTCCACTCATTTTGAGGTTTCCCCCTTGAAGAGGCAAGTGAACTAAGTTTTATGTCGTATCAATATTATCTTTATGCTCTATATTTGATGTTCCTAGTACTTGCGCAATATATTTGCTTGTTCTATTAATTGTTCCAGGTATACTACAAAAATGCACAAGGAATGCCATAGAGTGCACATCGAAACAATTTTTTTGAGTAAGTCTACCAAGTGTGTGTCGGTTTGAGTTTTGTCAGTTGCATCAGGAAAGAAGAAGAGGCCCATCAGAATTAAGAAAGGAATCACCAATAAATCTCCCCAAATGATTATTGCTAGCAGCATATGAAGATGTGGGGTGACCAAAAGATGAGTTGGTCAGGAAATTAATATTTCCCCTGATATAGAGAGTCTACATGGAGCACTGGCAGGCACCAGAAGCATGTGAGGTAGTTGGATTAGACAAGCGAGTGGAGAAGAGAAAAAAGAGATAGTGATCCCCAATAGAGAAAGATATAAAAGGGAGCTCTAGGCTCAGAATGAGAGTTAGTAAGTGGATTGTCTATTTGGCTAGTTAGAGAGTTTTGAGTTAACTTAGCTACCAGTATCGAGCTCACTCTAATACTATTGTAATCATGTGATGTTTTTAATATATTATTGTGTCTTTGCTATGTCTGAGTCCTAAGGCAAGGCGCATGGTGCACTATGTTGTATTTCCACTGGTTTATATAGTAATGATACGAAGTTCTATATCTATCATAGGAATCTTTTTAGTGCACTATATAAATCCAATGTGATGGAATTCCCTAAGTAATAAAGATATGGCAATTTTGATTTAATTTGTGTCTGTGATGAATGAGTTGAATATGTGTGTGTATTGTTTCATTCCTTCGTCCCAAATATTTTATCAGACCTAATTTACATGGATTCCAATTGTAGTAATGATTCATATGTTTAATCCTTCATCCATGTCACAAGACCTTATGGTCTTTGTGATCCTATTTGCATCTCGGGTGAGACCTTCCTCGGCCTTGGACAAGGATTGATATGTCAGTGCTTTAGGGTTTTGTTTGATAGATATGGACAAAACTTGGTTCTAAAACTCTCCAACGTTAAGGACAGAACACACAAAAGCATGGACAGAAGGAAAACCCAAAAATAGACCTTGTCGACATCTATCAGTGGAGATTCACATTCTTTGAACTTGAGTAATGGTGTTGAGTTCATTTTTATACCTATTGGAAGCATGCTAGGGTTTTTCCTAATTTTGTTCTTATAGACTATGGGAACCGCTTTGAGGGAGAAACAAGATCATCACTTGTGTATGGGAATGGACTCAATCGACCAACATTCTTTTTCCCTTGATTCATAGTTCTCCATTTTCCATTCATAGATCTCAATGTCTTAGCTCTGGCCAACTAGTGACGGTGAACCATGAGGTATTTCTCCTATCGCAATTGGTTCAATGTCATCATGATCTTCCTAGATAATTTGGTACAACTCTTTTTCTTATGCATGTTCATCCCTATACTCTATCCATGGCTTTCATTCTCAAGGGCCAAGGGGTATACTAATTTTCTTTCCATTTCCCTCGCGTTTTTTTCTATTTATTTATAGGGAGATATTTTCTTTCATTTTTCTACCCCATGGTCAACCTACCAGTGCTAGATATGCAGGAATATATTCGACCAAATTTATTACTTCAAAGTCAATGAGCATTGGAATTTCCATGATTCAAATTTTTTTATTCATGAATATATTTATTCACTCCACAACTTCGTGATCTGCATGTTTCAATAAGTTTGTGGTTTTTTAATCCATTCTCTTCCCATTTTAATCCATGTTTCTTTTAGAATAATGTTTACTTGAGATCCGCAATTGACTACTACTTGTGGAATCATACACCCTTCTATTTCCAGGTCGACTTGTGGGTCATAGTTGTCAAGGATATAATCTTGGGAGATTTTTCATAGGTTTTTATATGTTCTTTGATATTCCTTATATTCTTTCAAAACATTCAATAGCTATATTAATCGTCCTACTGATTGTTTCTCTTACAGGAGCTTGATAAATTCATTTGAGACAACATCTCTTATTCCTACTAAATTTTTTTGTTCGTGACCACCTCTTTGTGTAGATTGGTCATCCTAAGATTGATCAAAAACTTCAAGGGATTCTTGAATAAAAAAAAAATCTTGGTCAGGATTAGGGCAGACCTTATTTTTATTTACTAGCTCAATTTGGGGATCCTTTGGTATGCAGTTATCTCGAACTACGCTTGATTGTGTGATGACATTCAAAATTTTCAAATTGAGAAGTTCATGTTTGGGAATTCTCTATAAGAAATTTACTCTTTTCTTGTTTCTTAGCTTATCCAGTATCATTGCGTAGTTCTCGTGAGAATGGTCACTGACACCACATATGTTGAAAAATTTTGAGTCGGTCATGTCTTTTACTGGGTAGTCAGGGCTCATGTGGTCATCCTTTAGCTAGATGTAGTAGTATGGTCTTCCTCGACAACATCCTCCTCTTCCATAACGACCATGATATCTACCTTTGAAACCTATTCTACCTTTATATCCACCTTTGTGTCCTTGATACTGACTTCCTCTTACTTGATATCCCCCTCTAGTGTTCCCTTGATCCATATTATGTATGATTCCTACATGTGATAGATTGTTTGGTAGTTTTGTTTGTTATTTCCATTGAGATGGAATTCTTGTGTGAAGTGAGTCTCTTCTTCATAGATGTCACACCACTTTTTTTATGTGTTCTATATATTATATTGGCAATCTCTTATATTGTAGTTTTCTAGGGTTTCACAAATCTCATAGAAATGCTCTATTTAAACCCATCTGACATCAAGCTCTCTTTTGATGAATATTGATATTTAGATAATTATTTTTTATGGCCTTCATTCATATAGTTTTTACAACATAGGTCATTTCTCTAGAGAACTAGATCTCTTAGTGATTTTTGAAGCATTTCAAGCTTTTCTTCCATATTTTTGTCAGTCGATGGTTTTGGTCGATCATCATCTATTTTAATTTGCTAATATTTATTCAAGGCTTCCTTGCATGATTGGGTTTCATTCATTCTCAGTGTTATGCATATATTTTGAAGAAGTCTTGCAATTTACCACTAGACTAGAGGTTTTGCATCTATTGTACTAAGTATTTGACATAGTAGATATTTAAATATTTTTTCATATTCTCTCATGGATTCACTCGGTCTTTGCTTAATTTATTTTAGTTTCTAGGCTATGAGGTGCTTGGTGTCCTAGGATTTGAAAAAGCATATAACACTATCCTTGATCTCAGCCTTGGTTCATTTTTGGCTCTTAATGAAGTTCATAAACTAGGCGAGAGCTCTCTTTCTTAGGGCTCTACAAAAAATTTCCATTTGTTTGTATTTGTCTGTAATATACAAGGCATCCCAAAACTTTTTGCACAAAAACTAGTGTCATTTGGGATCTTCATGTTCCTCATAGAGAGGAGGTGATATTGGCTCACTTTTATCATGGAGAGGGAGTTCAACTTAGGAATTCTTGGCGTCGATTATTTCTTCAGACTAAATGGTGTTACTATGTTACTACTAGTGACATTAACTGTGATATATCCCCTCAATTGGGGTGGGAAAATCCTCTGATGTAAATTTTTTTTCACTTGCTTCAATCATTTCTATTGACTGGTGTAGTTTATCCATTTGATATCCTTTATCTATATACTCAATGCATTTCCTTTCCTAGGGTTGTGTCATTTCATCGTGACTACCATTTGATTGTGCATCTTCTTCCTCATTTATTAAATTTGGTAGGGGGAAGCATCCATGAGATCCTTTATATGTGGAGTATACTATCATTTCCTTCTCTACTCACCCAATTTTCTATGGTATTTTAATTAGTGGTTCATCTCTTACATTTCCTTTTTCATCTTTTTGATACCACACCGAAGAGGGTTAGGGATCTATGTGCAATCATTGATGGTGGAATTATCTTACTTTGGGACTTGTTGCATATGGGATTGAGAATCTATGTGATGCAAGATCTGACTCATCAAAATCCAAAATTTCAAATGTTTTTGTCCATTGAAGGGCGCCAATTCTAGCCTCTATGAATTGCATATCTCCATTCCACTCAAGAACCGTTACAGATTCTCCTTTTGTTGCATCTGGTTGATCATTTCCAATCACATATTGGTCCAATGCTCCAGTGACTTTCCACTCCTAAGGATTATTCCTATTCGACTAACATGGGTTCCTTACATCCCACTTCTCTTCTCTTCTCTTCTCTTTTGTCTTTTGTCCCTTTCTATTTTTTGAATGTCGACTGATTTTTTGTGGTACTTCATTCTTCTTGTAGTCCTCTTCTATATTTCTTCTTCTAGCATGTATTATCTTTGTTTGTTTTGTTTGTTGGTCGACTTCCTCCCTTTTTCTATCATGACTAATATTTAGTGAAGGTTGTGTAGATTGACTCCATTTCAGGCATCTCATGAAAAAATACCCTCCATCGTCGATCCTGACTTGCTCTTGGTCAATGATGACACCATTTCTAATCATGTTTACTTTTGAAGAAAGAAGTCCCAAGCTTCTTTGGTGTTTCAAAATTCCTCCCACTCCTCTTGTTTCTATTTCTAGTCAGAATTAGTTGGGGTTGTAGGAGGGGCTCTATATTCGACAATGTGACCGACACCCTTGTCAATTAGAAATTTGTGGTTGTGGAGTAATGTAGGTACGACGAAAAAAAAAGTGTCATGCAGATCATCATAGAACCTTCATTTCATGTCATCAATGGATGTGCATTCTTCAATTTCTTTCTCTTCAATAAGTCATCTATAATTTTCTCTAACCACTCATATAAATTTGTTTGTCCCCCACTGATCAATTTGGGTATCAACCATTCATCGGTGGAGCATTTATTCATAAGAGGTGTGGTTGATGTGTTTCTTTTTCTTTAGGGATTTATTCAAGGAAACTCTCATGGGTTTCAGTGAAGAATCGTTCTTTTTCTTGTGCAATTGTTAATTAATTCCTTCTTGCATAATTGTTCAAATAGTTATCAAGTCTTCTCTCCCACCACTCGCGAATCTCTTCCAAAATCAACATCTAGGTGTGCATAATTTGTCGTGCTGTCCTAGTTCAGGTACTACTGGAAATAGATCCAATGTTGTAAATTATGGGATCACATGAGTGATTTACCAATATACTTCATACAACATAATATATCATTATGTGCAATCACACATAGGAGAAGGAAAGGAAGAAGCAAGTAATGGTGAAACCAACAACAAGTATATTTTTATTATGATTAATAACACACCAAATTTACATTCATGATCTCGTGTATTTATACCTTGAGTCGGTTGGTGAGTACTTAAAACTTCTTTAAATACCCTAGTCGGTCGACTCGACCTCATGGTCAATCAACTTACATTGCATATTCGACTTACTTTCACATTTGACTAGCATTGCTCTTGGTCGACTAGTGGGTCTAGTCAACAGAGTCAACTAGGCCCTCCAACAAGATCAATTAATCCATCCTTATTCTTACGAGTGTTGTCAACAGTGGTAGTATTATCCCTAGAAATGATTGCAATATTCATAATCAACATAATGAGGGTGATTTGTCTCCTAGAATGTTGTAGCCTAAGGCCAAAAAAATGGGCCTTTCTTGTTATAATGTGAGGCATCATAGAGGCCTAGAAGGTTACAAAATAAACCCTAAATAATGTCGATGAACAATAGGGATCCCTTTAATAAAATCTCAGAGTCAGATTCAGTATCATATGCTCCTATATTGCCTTATTTTAGAAGAAAAGGCGATGACCATAGTTTTATTATTATTTTTTATCATAATCTTAACAAGACAACCCCACCCACATATATCATGGATCTTGGTACCTTTTCCATATCAGTAAGACTTAGTATCCCAACTCTTTCTAGTCTGTAGAGAGTTTGGATATTTTCTTTCAGAAAATAAAAATGGGGTCTAAGATTAATTAATTACTCCAAGATGTGATTTCTACAACCTAGTATGGAAGATATTGTAACTGTCATGTCCATAATTCTTTAGTGGCCAAAATAGAATAAAATAATAATAATTAAAATAAAATGATTCCATATCAAGCACATCCACCACACACATGAAGAAATGATAGATCCATCTTAATGTGTATCTATCAAACATTGTTGAAGGATCAAATTCCTCAAATTGTAAACATTTCTTCAATTCTTCTCACTATTAAAAAAAGGTTTGTATCTGAGAGGGGTCTGCTCCCTCTTTATGCTTGATAGATCTAAAGTTGAGATGGATCTATGATAATGGTATTTAACTTGTGTGGAATAATGTGAATGATAAATATTATACAATTAAAGAGTATTCCATTCATTTTGGTCCTATACATGAATGTACTACACTAATTCCAAAATAATTTGGCTCTCTAGAAAATAAGAGGATTAAGTTTATGAATTATCACCCAAACACAACACTGGGAAAAATGGCAATGAATGTTGTAAATGTGAGAGCTAGGTTGGTCTTCTTGCAACAAATGGAAAAGAAAAATATAAACTACTTTGATAGAATCATAGTAGTCATGTTCAATATGCATATTCATCTTGAGATATTTTACACTTACCTATCTAAAATACATGAAAATGGAACTAATGTCAATATGGTGGTTATAGCCCCATCCCCAACCCAACAAGTCTATTGTGGAGTTGTTACTCAAAAGATTTCCATCTCTAAACTCAACATAAAAATTTAACATGAATAATTATTTTTGTTATATATATTAAAGAAAATATTACACATTAAGTAGTAGGAAAACAAGTAAATATCTTAATACTTATCATTGTCCAACATGTTTCAACAATGTCCATCCAATTGGTCTAAACTAGCCTTTAGCACCAATCATAAAGAAAATCACACTCTAAGGATGATTTTCCTCCCAACCAATGAAAACTCTAAGAAATTAGTGATTCCCTTTGTGTAGGCTGCCATCTCAATGAGAATACTTAGTGACTAACTCACCTAAGACTCAATTCAATAAAAAACATTGTTTCCCAAGAAATGGTAGCAACTATTCACAATACCAGACCGATACTAGAATTTGTTTCATGGAGAGGCCTACAGTAACAATGCCACCTTTCCTCTCAAGGTTTTGGTGTGAAGAACTTTACCAACTATTACTCTTAATACTGGAATACCTTTAGCGATGGGGTTTCTCTCAAACAATGCCAAGTTGAAACAATGGGATTGAGTACCCCCGTAAAGCTAAATAGACCCCCAATGTCCTCTTACCCACTTAGACAATGTTGTGAGGAATATTCAAATACTCTAATTACTTCCCAAACCCATGAGAAAAATCACTCCCCATTCCCTATAACACAACCAGAATGTATATCACGCACAACACTAGAAAACCTAATAGTAGTTCCCTTTCCTTCTAATTACCGAGAAGAAGCAACTTACATTCCTTTCACACTAGTGACCAGAAACATCCATTTACTTTCTTTCCACACTAACACCCAAAAGAAGCAATGAAATTTTCTTAATAAACATAAACACCACTTTCCTTTATCAATTTTTTTCTGCAAAGGGTAATTAGAAGTCATAATTATTTATTAGGGTTATAGAAATATTTTAACAAAGGTCACATGATAGGTCATTTCTAACTTGATCTCAATCCATTTCAGCCTTAACCCCTAATTGGACATTAGAAGCAATATTTTTCCAAAATAAATCAATATTTACCGTTTTGGCTGCCTCACAAGGCCCTAAAACTTCTAAGCTAGTTTATTCTAATTGAACTAGAGTCCTTCCTTAGAGTATGATTCCATTTAATGGTATTAGTATTCATTCAGGTTGCTCCCAACTTTTGACCTAAGATAATGTGTGTCTTGATAACCATGCTCTTGCAATCAATGTTAGTGTTCAAATAACATAAATCCCTTTTAACGATATTTGCACTACTTTGAACATCTAAACTTGGTCACTACAAGTCTCAAAAAAAATGATATCCACATCACATAAATTAATCACATAATTCCATGATTACTCCAAGCATCACATATAATCATTCCAATAATGTATATAAATATAATCATCAACAGATCATCACAATAGAAAAAAATAGACCATGTGTACACAAAATGCTTGTGATTTCCAAAATAATGTTCATGCCTGCAAACCCAAATTAAAAAGATTTCATAACCAACACTGGCTTTGATTTTTCATAGAAAGCCAAAAAACCCTTGCAACAAGTGCTCTCATTTTGTGCAATGAATGCTTGTGTAACTCGAAATCAAAATCTATGAAAATTCCCTAAGGGACTCACTATTCAACACATCAGACCAACTAAATTTAGAAAAACTAGTGTGATTTAAGTAGACATGGAGATAATAGACAAAGAGACACAACAAGGCATTAATATGATAATATGTACTTGAAAAATAAAGAGATAAGGAAATAGATCCATCACACTACTTAAATACTATGTACTTCTGGAAGCAACCACCAAGTATAAAACCACTACTAAAATATACTAAAAGATAACCACCTCGTTGTAGAGTTTTTAAGACTTTATCATTCGAATGGATATGGCATATGCCATGGATTAATGAGGCATTAATAGTGTTAGGGGGATGGATATGCAACGATTCATATGCGACCTTGAGATGGCATGGGTGGCTCCCAAGATAGTCCTGAGATTGCCTGTCATCATTGAGGCTATAGGATGCAAATTGTGAGCCATAACCTTGTCATTAATCACCCATCAACCTATTTTTGAAACTGACCAAAATCCTCCTCCAAATACACTTCTTTACTTCTTTCTCACTACCCTCATACTCTATGGTGCTACTCTATTTGAAAGATGCTCGTGAGACATGTGGTTATTTAGGTAAGGAGATCATGCCCATTTGGATTTAAAAAAAATTAAAATAAAAGTATTCAATTCTTTGAATAAACCCATATTTCTTGTTGGGCCAAAGAATAGAAACAACAACGTTGCACTCCTCAACTTACAACTTTAAATGTCAACTTAAGGTTTGTACAAACTTGAAAGGTATTGTACAATATATGTGCAAACTCCATACATATGAATCTATTTAAAAAGGAAAACCATATCTACAAAAGTTACTCGGGAAAAATAAAAAATAATCAATCCAAAATCATATAAAGAAAAGTTGAATTCTACTTACAAAGAAAGGTACAAACTAATTGAAAGGAAAGATCTGAGGCATAATTAAAAAGATCATATAATTCAATAAGCAATCCTTACTTATCTTGATAGTGAAAAGTTAAGGTGTAAGAGTGTAATAAGAAAAATGCAAGGTTACAATTCCAAGTGAGCCAATATAGATTGGAAAGTAAACTTGTAGAAAATCAAAATTACAAATCAAAATTACAATTGCCTAAATTATTCTAAGGAAAATAGAAAAAGATAAAAACCTATAACACATTATTCTATTATAAAGATTGAAATAAATCATAACAAAACAAACTAATCCATGGCTAACATCACTTTTTTTTTTATGAAGGAAAATGATCATGAAACTACCTAAAATAGAGTGCTAGAAATTATGTACACGACACAGAGTGCTACTAAATCAGGAATTGTAATGCTCCTATAAGAAAGGCATACACCGACGGTTAGGAGACGATCAAGTTCTTTATTATATTACTAGCACAGCGGATTAGCGGTTGGAGAATGTCAAAGGGTTTCATTTAGAATAAGAGTCGTGATTGAGCCTACTCCAACACAGAGCTAGAATAAGAGTCGTGATTGAGCCTACTCCAACACAGAGCGCATATAAAACGTCCATGTAGGTCGTGGTATCAAACTACCAAAATGAAATGTGTGTAAAGTGTTTTTTAATGATATAATGCATATATTTTAATCTTCTTTAATCATTTAATCATTTGAACGTAGCAATTATGTATTTTTATCTTTCTTCATAAATGCAAGGAAGCTATGAACAATAAATCTGACGCATTAATTTTGGAGGACTACTAAAAATATGCCAGCATCTTCAATGCTTAGCCATCAAATTAGAATTTAAGATTAAAACATCATTAATTGTACCAATTATAAATTATAAATAGATATAAGCCTTTCAACATAATTATGCAGGTGTAACTGGTAATTATCATTTCTTACAACCACTTTAAGGTAAATCCTATTTACACGAACAATCCAACCTATATATCATCCATGGCAGCAACAGGTCTTTCCTGCAATTTCCTCGCAGGGAACACAATATCCACAGTTATCAACGTGACGGCACTCAGGTGGAAGTTTATCCACTACGGGGACGCCCTCCCCTTCGGAAGTTGGTTCTGCCAGTCCAGACGCCCTCCCCTTCGGAAGTTGGTTCTGCCAATCCAATAATTGAACCGAAATAAGCATAAAAAAAATCAAAAGAAAATGTCCCAATGGATTTCAAAGATACATAAATTACCAATCCTCCTACCTGTGGCAGCGACTGCATTCATCATCAACAGCAACATAACAACGGCAAATTTAACAGATTCTATAGCGATATCTGGCTTCATTTCTCGTAGAATGCGAACAAACCTTGCAGCTGCAATCAAATTACAGTCCTACTTCTGTGAACACCATTCACTATTTTATAACATGCTCGAAACAGAAACGGGATGGTTAGTCGTCACGCAATCTCGAATCTTACTTTTAATAATGTGATTGTGAATGGATAGTAGCCAGTTTTGAGTTCGATGGATAATTTTTGTAATCATATATTTTTAGGGACAGTTATTAGGCATGTAATAAGTGAAAGCTCATATATTTTTATGGACAGTAATAACTTGAAGCTCATATATTTTTATGGATTCGTCTCCAGTTCGAATCTCTTCCCACTGTCGTTTCCGTCCTCCGACTCCGGCGAGGGCACAAACACGGCGCGGCCGCCCCAGCGCGCCCATGGCGGCCTGTAGGAACGACAGTGGGAAGAGATTCGAACTCGAGACTAGTCTCTTGTGATAGAAAACGTCGACGAGGTTTGGGCCTCTTCGCCCTCGAACATTTCTCTCTTGACTGCTATAACACACGTCTGTCAAGCATCTGATTCAATACCTTTAAATGTGGTGTGATATACCCGCGCCTCTTTTTTTCTTTCGGTATTATTCGGGCTCAATTCACCTGTACTACCATTATTAATACGAATGAAAGTAGACTAAATTTATCCTTCCAGCGCTAATAATATTTTGGTGGCTTAACTGCTATGTTCCGGGGGGGCCCAAAAAATTTCAGAGGACGACGACGACGACGAGCGGGGACGGCAAGGGTCCCAATAATATATATATTATTGTAACAGATGGAGGATTGTAATGTCCCTTTCTAAATAGGAGATCTAAAGAGGAGGCTTAATGGTCTAAACTGCCCAGTTAGACTATAGCCAGGGTCAAAGAGGGGTAAATAGGGTTACTAGAGGTCACTCCAATCACAGGTGTTATATTCAGAAAGTGGCATTGAGCTAAAAAGGGTTAAAAGCGCTTTTAAGTCATTATGAACTAAAAATAGAAGTCAACAGTGAATTAGGGTTTCACCAGTGATTTAGGGTTTTGGAAGTCAACAGTGAATTATGGTTTCATTATGATTTAGGGTTTTGGAAAGCTATAAAGGAAGGGTCAGTGACCTAATTCATTATTATGCAGATTATGACTTGTCATTGAGGAGAAGAGGCGCATCTCAGGAAATATAGTTCAATTCCAGGAGGAAGACACCAGTTGGTTGATTTCGGTGTTGAATGTTAAGAACCAAACAACGATATAGCATAGAAAAACCTCAGGAAAAGTACTCAACGCCTTGAAAAAGAAATAATTTCAGATAATAAGCCTCTTCGAGGGGGCAACCTCCTTTTACCCCACTTAAATGTTCAAGTACAAGATGATTCAAAATGAAAATGTCTC
>SNQJ01S0150629.1:9694-32811 GCA_010110895.2 Picea sitchensis
TGGTAATCCCTATCAACTATCTAACATATCTAAAAACATTATTTTCAATACTAAATTATTAATATTAAATTTTGATATTGCAGAATTTAATTAGACGAGAAAGTTTGTACAATCTGGTTGGGCGACTGATATAAAAGTTTTCCGACAAACGACAAATACATAATAAACATGTACTTTTAGAAAGTATGGATGACATTTTATAGAGCGTATGCGGATCCCTCGTTCCATACTTGGGCACTTTTTGGATTGCGGGTTCTCGGCCTGGCTGGATGAAATTTGAGCCTCTTTTGTTTCGTGTTATTGAAATATCACCTAGACTTCCGCGATATACAAATTGGTAGGTGGACTTGCGGACTCCACGTCTGGCGGGTTCAAGATTGCAATTGTTTAAGGATGCTCATCCTAAATAAAATTTATCTAAAAACATTATTTTCAAATACTAAATTATTAATATTAACTATTGATAATGTACAAGTGAATTACATTAAATTATTAAAGGATGTTAAATCACTTATTTTTAAAAAAATGAAGCAAACAAAAGAAAGTTTTTTTTAAATTCTATCACTGCAAGCATAACAAGGACCAATTTGAATTTTAAGACCCTCTTGTTCATATGATAGCACAATTGCACTCTGCAGAATATATATTCGTTGATTTCAAATTATTCCAGGATATTAATTTTGCCAAGTTCATTGAATAAGCAAAAATGCCAAAACAACGACCAATTTGAATTTTAAGAGCCTCTTGTTGCTATGATAGGACAGTTGCACTTCAGACACTATATATTCGTTGATTTCAAATTATTTCAGAACAATAATTTGACCAAGTTCATCGATCAAGGAAATCTGCTAAAGCAAGCCACATAGTACATTTGCGTCACAGCGCCATAGAAATTATCAGGCGAATTTGCGGGCCAACTGGCTAAAAAATTCAATTATATTGTTCTATGTCCTCCAAAGAACAGTTGGAGTTCCACGGTATACAAATTGACAAACAAATAAGATAACCAAGAACCAACCATACTTTAAACAGGCCACAAACAAGTTCCCAGAAGGTTCCATAGAGCAGAACACATCGACCTTTGCACCAAACAATTTGATATACAAATAAAAGACGTCACCGCATTCATTTTCTCTTGCATATAGTATATGTTCCCAGTAGAAAATCACTGGGAACATGCGATATATGGGGATTATAGAGATATGGGCCAAGTCCAACGAACATTCATCTGGATGTTGAACAAATGTTACAGAGACAGATGAGGTATTTTCGTTTCCTGCCGAAGTTTGATATATATTTTTTTCCCCTTCTTCAGTCGATATGCAAAATTGCATTGTCCTCATTCAAGGTGAATTTGCTATGTATGCAAAGCTACCGCAACATGTAGACACTGCTTGCCTTTTTCTGTAGATATGTTTCATACGACAACTCTGCCAACTCAGGAAGCACATTTTGTAATAGAGGTTGCCTAACCATACAATGCACGGTTGTGTTGCCCACGGTTCAGATAAAAACATTCACACAATGTCCATATATATATGGACATTTGTCACTGCATCACAGACAATCAATGGTATCATCACTTATCAAAGCGGAGGCAGAAGCAACAGAGTTCCATCTTGCACATACAGGCTCAAAGGGGGTTGAGTACACATTGGTTGCAACTAAAAGACCTTCAACCTGGGAATGCGAGCAAAGGGATTAATATATTGAACAACATAATACACAACTGCACCCCCCCTTCCCTTTAAAATAAAAATAAAAAATAAAGCAGGCGTAGAAATTTGTTGAAGGCTATTTCTATAAGCAAAGTGAGAATACTTTTGTGGATGTATATGCACAACAGTTGTAGAACTAG
Organism: Picea sitchensis; assembly: GCA_010110895.2. Classification (NCBI taxonomy): domain Eukaryota; kingdom Viridiplantae; phylum Streptophyta; class Pinopsida; order Pinales; family Pinaceae; genus Picea; species Picea sitchensis. The sequence goes on from SNQJ01S0150629.1 coordinate 11,553, forward strand.
TTAGTTTCTTCAGATCCTCTACTATATCTACTCGCAACTCTGTTACAAACATTGTTTGGGTTGTCCGAAAGATCCTTTCTCTAACATCCCTCTTCTTTGTTATATTTTTGAACAACATAAGTGGAATCTGCCCTCTATGCAATTGATGTTCCATTGATGAAAACAAATCTGAATATGTATCGAACAATTGTAGCTGCAACATGGAACGGTGTAATATTTGTGTAACTTATCCGACATATATGCACATGCAAAAGTAAAGGACAAAACTGAACATGAAAAGCGGTACCATTGACTTGTTGTTGTCAGACTCTCCATACTTTATATGGAGAATGTGTTGTGAGCCAAATTTTCTCGCCAGTGTGACAGCAGCCCCAATCGTTCTGATTGGGTAAATATCAGTGCTCTGTGCAAGCTGGCTGATAGTCGAGTCCAGGACAAAACAATATTTTTAACAAACAACGAGAATTTTTTTCCACAATGCTTGTTTTGTTGAGAGAAATAATTCGATCGCAATCACCACAGTCATATATTGTTTTGGGCAATATATTAAAATATGTAATGGATATCCCAATACAAGGAAATATCTTTTCTGCATGTTTCTGGACAAGTTGTGGAGGAACAATCAGTGTCACTGTCATCATGGCATCCTTGTTTGTCATGTTAGCATGCATAATGGATCTAATTTTGTTTTCCTTGTCCAAGTAGGTGCTATAGACAACCAATATGTCCCCGACGAACACTTGTCCAGTTTGGCGGTTGTTCAAGCCCTTTATTGACAGTACTTTGGATGTCACAACTCTAGACCTAATAACATTTTTTTGAACAGGAAAACTAAAGTGAATGGTAGTGTGCTATAAGTACACACATATTTTTGATGAATTATGGAGCCAGAGTTTCGCAAACACACCTCTTAGTCCGCGGAACATGCAACACGTTCGGCTTCTCGCTTGTACTTGTTGATACTTCTTGCGAGATGCAAACCATGTATTGTAGATCACATCAACATATCTGCCATGCCATAGATGAATATATAGCCCAAAAAATTTGTTTAGTAAACATAGTTAGAGCAGAGCATATGCATCTTTACCTTTGGCCTTATTGGTCTGTCAATGTCTGGGATGACTGGTTGCTCATGCCCATGTCACTAGTCCAAATTTTTCTGATGCAAGCATGTGCAGATGAACATCATGATTAAACAAGCATATGCATTGTATATTGTCCATCGAAAGGACCAAATAACCGTAAAACTGTATGCATCTAATTTTTTTTAACTGGAGAAATGCTTAATAGTAAACAGGGTGTGAGCGTGGGGCACCATGGCCAATCTGTATATCACAGACCCCCAGAAGCCAGGGGACCAATCTTCAACCTGCCATCCTGGCACCCACAATCGAGAAAGTGGGTAATTATGGAAGAAGGTAGAAGCACGACCACATATGTGAATCCGTTAGTCCACCAACCAACGCATGAAGGAATTTTCAGAAAGCACACTAGGCAGATGAATTAGAAAACAAAAGGGATAGTAAAAAATGGAAAAAGTAGAAATAGGGAGCGCAAAAAGGCCCATTACTACAGAGTCATTGTTTTCAAGTCTAATATTATATGCCCCCACCTGGTTTGTATATTTAATTTACCATCACACTTGGTATACCTTTTAGAAGATTGCACCACAGAACCCTCTGCTGTTGCACATAACGATTCATCTCCCTGTCCAAGCAACCTGTTTTTTCCAAGGAAGCAACGCCGAAGATGCAATAGACACGAAGGAAAGTTAGTATGAAGACAAACATCTAAAAGAAAGAGAAACATCTCTATTTAACCGCCAAAGAGTCCTTCGTCCTGTCCAACCATTCTGTTTGTTTAAATGTAGCAATGCAACGCAAACACAATGGACATGAACCAACTTAGTTTGAAGGAAGGAATGCATGTAAGAAAGATAACTTACCATGTAGGAAGGCACACAACTAGTTTAACACATATACAGATCATAAATGAAATACAAAACAATGCAATATGAAACAACAGTACAAGCATGCACCTTTCTATATCCTCTTCAGCGGATGTAGTCAAGACTCCCTCGTTTTCTCCAGCTACTCTGTTTATTTGAATGTGGGAACGCACAAAATTCAATGAACATCAATGGAAGCCAGTATTCACTGGAGAAAACACAATATGTACACACAACAAAACTAACTGAATGAATAGTCTATAAAGGAAAAAACATGAACCTTTGCGCTTCTCTATTCATGGCTGCAAACGCGTAGATTTTTTTCACTGGCCAAAATATATTTCAAGGCACAAAATATCACGCAATTGCATGGCTGCAGCTAAACGATTTCTGGTTTTCCTTGGCGATTTATCTAGATATTCCCTTTAAGCATGTTCTTTATCCTCTACATAGACTATTGTGCCCACGATACAAGTTCTCAGTTTTCCGTGGCAAACCACCCAGACATGCTTCTAGACATCAAAATATAATCTTGCAGAATCTTTGTTGCACATATCATATCTCAAGCACAACACAAATTCTATCGTGCGCACACCAGTCTATGTAGAGGAGAAAGAACATGTAATGTCATATTCACACATCTGACCATACATGGTTTATAAATGTAGCCTGCATACATATGCTTTATTCCAACAAAAAAACAATGGATATTGTAACTTCACATGTAATCCTTCAACAATTTTGTAAGTAACTATTTTCTTTCATGGCAGAACTGGAGCACCAACCAAATCTCACATAATAACAGATATTGGCCTCGACAGACAGGGAAAATAACACAACTGCATGTCGACTTGTGGGTGTAGGGGCTGAACACCGTAAAGAGCCCCCAAAAAACAATAATAATCCAAAAAAAAAAGCTCCAACCACCACCACTGCACCCCAACCCTGCCAAACAAACAGAACCAACAACCCACAAACCAACGAACCAGCAAGAACCACCGAGCCAATGAACAACATATGTATCTCCAATGATTACGAAACTGCAGCCCAAGCACAGAAGGAACTAGAAACATACAAGGAACATGAGACTACAAATAAGCAAACATTCTTACTTGCAAACTGCAAACACTGAACAACAAGCAAGGAATACAAAATGAAACTATGGCATAGAAACTTACTGAATAAATCACCGAAAGCGCCCCAAAAACAATAATAATAATCCAAAAAAAAGCTCCAACCACCACCATTGCACCCCAACCCTGCAAGATCGAATCAAACAAAATAAAACAAAAAAAAAAAAAAAAAAAAAAAAAAAAAAAAAAAAAAAAAAAAAAAAAAAAACATATGTATCTCCAATGATTACGAACCTGCAGTCGCTACCGTAAGGAACTAGAAACATACAAGGAACATGAGACTACAAATAAACAAACATTCTTTCTTGCAAACCGCGAAACTACTACAACAAGCAAGGAATACAAAATGAAACCATGGCATAGAAACTTACCCATCAACAAGGGATGAAATGCCGAAACAAACAACAACAACAACAAGCGCTAAACCGACAAACCAAGTGAAGCACTTCACCAAACCACAAGAACAATGTATGAAGCTCACCGACAATACGAGGACGTAAACATACAATGGAAACAACGACAAAACCAATCTAAGAAGAAGCACTTCCACCAACCAACAAACAATCATGTAGCTTCAATGGAAGAACAAGGATGAAACATACAATGTTTGTCGAACTGGCCGTGGACAAACAAGACTGCAAATTCATTGTAACTGTATACAAAATTTCTCGAGGAAAACGTAATTCGAGAAGCGTATTTACATAAACTTTTAAGACTATCAGGCTTTCTAAGGACCTCTCGATATGTAAACATTTAAGCTGTCAGGCTTGTTTAAGGGCCTTGTGCTATGTAAACATTTAAGCTTTTAGGCCTATTGAGGCATCTCAGATTAAGTGTCAATACATTTCAAGAAGTATACATCCGCCAAAGACACTACAAACTTTGGAATTCTCAATCACCACAAAAGCTTGATATCAAAACATTTCAATATGCTTAGTACATATGAAAACCTACGGATATATTTGCTCCCCAAGAAAATGCTAATAGAAACATTCCAAATGTAAATGCTAGCATTAATCGATCTTCAAGCAATATAGAGGAAAATATATGATTAAAAAATGATCGCCTAAGAGAAAACTTTGATATAAGTTGCCATATAGTACATTGGGAATAATGAATCCGACAATAAGACCTCCAATCTCATCCAATTAGATCAATACATATATGTTGCCTTTTATTATATAAAATACATGTTTTGAATTCCACAGTCTTAAACACACAGGTGTTTGAAAATGGTATTTTGGGTCAAAGAACAACCGAGCATGTAGTCAACACATTATGATCGCTATATCCTCTATGCCTACGTTAGGACTAATAATATATAAAATTTATGCAAAGGATAAATCATTTCGCCAATAAATAATGAAGATTAAGATTATTAACCAATGTTATCTTTAAAATGATGGGAAATAGTAAATATAGCATATGAAATTAATAATGTAAACACAGTGAGGGTTAAAATAAATATTTTAAAATAAGTACGTACTTAATATTTTGTTATGGGAAAGGGGATTACATAATGAAGTTATAAAAGGCATATCAAACAACAATGCTACAACATTCAATTGGGTTTAGTCTAAGTGTTACTATCTTTGAAACGAGGGGAATTATAGTTATTCTCTAAAAAAAAAACCAAGACTACAAGATAGCATATACTTACCTTTCACTATGTAGTTATTAGGTATTGTAAATGGTTAAATGACAAAGGCATTAAAGCAAGCAAGCAAAGACATCAATTTCATTTAGAAAACCAAAAGCAAAGGAGCAAGCACCAAATACAAACGGAAAGGCAAGTAAAGTAAAGGTGTAATAAATCTTGGCTATGGAAGGCTCACGTCGTATCATTTCCACCCAATCAATTAACTGCACTCCAACTGAGTGACTGGATTTTAATATCTCTTGGGAAAGCTTCCACAACATGTCATGATAACACATTTCCAAAGTAATTGGATTACAATCCCATTTGTTAAATAGGTATGCCCATCTATTTCCACGCCTACACTATAATTTATATCATTGTTGATATCCTGGTTATGGATCAACAACTTCCATAAATAAGCAAAAACCGATTCTAATTTTCTATAATGTTTATGATGCTTGGACATCTTTGACATTCAAATTAAAATCTTGCTAATCAAAGAAGAAAAAGCATTTTGCTATTTGACCTGTTTGTAGATAGTCTCGTATACATTTTATCAATTGCAGAACAATATTGAGCATGTTGGAAAACATGTAATATGGATCAATTAAAACAAGGTTTCAATCCCTGCAACCTCCATCTACTAAGTCGATCCCTCGTTTTATTGTTATTATTAATGAAAAGTTACTTTTTTTTGTTCATACCCATCAAATTATATCGTTAAAATTGTAGAAGCCGAGTATATATATATATATATATATATATATATATATATATATATATATATATTAAAAGCAGTTGTTATGAAGATTTTATAAATTAATAATTAAAAAGATAAATTGAGTCAAGTTATGGAATCGTAAATAATACATAAATTATGAAATGGATAAATTATTTACAATTAAAAAAATGGATACTAAAGTTATTAATGGTTTTGAGTGACTGGTTTTTAGTATATCTAGGGCAAGCTTCCACAACATGTCATGACAACACATTTCCAAAGTAATTGGATGACAATCCCATTTGTTAAATAGGTATGACCATCTATTTCCACGCCTACACTATAATTTATATCATTGTTGATATCCTAGTTATGGATCGACAACTTCCATAAATAAGCAAAAACTGCTTCTAATTTGCTATAATGTTTATGAGGCTTGGAAATCTTTGACATTTAGATTAAAATCTTTCTAATCAAAGAAGAAAAGACATTTTGGTTATTTGTCTCCCTTAAATACATTGTAGATAGTCTCATATACATTTTATCAATTGCAGAACAATAATGAGCATGTTGGAAAACATGTAATATGGATCAATTAAAACTAGGTTTCAATATTTCAATGCACTAATTTTGAGTGAGCTTTGGCCACTATGTTAAAAATATGTTAGTGAAAAATGCATTATCAACACAATTTACCATCGACATTAGTTGATTAAAATATTTTTTAATAAAAAAGGCAAGCTAAAGACATTGTCGGGCATGTTATCTAATCCCACCTTGAATTGGTTGTTGATTGATACATTTATTTTCCACTTCAAAGGAATCGACTCCTATGTAATGCCACGTCATCCAATTAAAGTTATTACAATCCACAAAGCTTTCGTCATAGTTTAAACGTTCTATGAAATGACTCTTTTCCAACGATATTTTCTGGGGACATTTGCCCGAAAATCTGGAGAAAAATTGTTAGATCCGCATATTTGAGTGATTATTTCTATATAATATGTGTGCCCCATGGTTTTTTATCATGTTGAATCCATTTTTGCATTCACAGATGGATTTCAAACAATAAAAAATAGTGATTTCGTGCAGATTTATGTCATTGAATTCCAGTGAAAAGAACCATTTTGTAGAGCAATTAGACAACACCCAAAACTTTCTATATATGATATATGATTTATGGAGACAATGATCTACCTGATGCTACTTTTTCATTACCCAGATAAAAGAAGGATCATTCCATCCATTGTGTAACTGAACGCCAAAAAGGTCATTGCTCCCTTATTTTAAAGGTTGTATAAAAATTCAACCAAAGAAATCACTGTCAATATGCTAAATTAGCTATAGTCATATATTTACGAAAAACATTTTTGGGCATCTAATAGACCGCATATCTTTGAAGAAAATGTCAAATGCATATTACACCTCGTTATATAATATTTTGTGATTGTATTATATTATCAATTATATTATAGTATAATCTAAAGTGACTATCTTTGTCATGCTTAATTTATATTATAATATTATATATCTCTAACACGAAAAAGGATGTTGGATCCTCGTTTCAATAGCATAATCTTGCAGTGTGGGTTTGTGTGAATTGCATATGTTAATTATTATTATTATTCTTATTTGGCATGTTTTTTACTATTTTGGGGGTTTAATTTCTAAAAATTGATTAGTGTCCCTTATCTCATTGACTTATACAAATATTTATCGATAGTATATATACATTTCAATGTACACTTATTGTACGAACTGGTGCACCAGTTTCACCAAGTCACTTTTAAATACTGTTATGTTTTAAGATTATGTCGAGTATGTGGTACGCTCCTTCAATTTGATGTATGCAAATTTTTTATGTATCCAAATACTTCAACTAAATAAACAATTTGTATTCCAATAATTTTGGTAAATTCACATAGTGTTTTTAAATATCCATAAAAAATTTGAGAAACAAAACCAATAAATTACAAACTCAAAAACGAAAACATTGAGTATTCATTTACAATTTCAATGCCTAGGATAAAAAAAAAATATAAACAAGTTAACAATTGATGCATTTGACAAGATGACTTACGCCTCTCTTTGTCTGATAAAATTGGCTTCGTTGAAACCATTGAACCATTTGACAAGCATCCATATTTGATGACTTACACCTCTGTGTCTAATAATGTTGGCTTTGTTGAAACCATTGCTACATTTGACATCTCATTTTTGCACGTGCATAAGGATCATTGCAAAATAAAGAATTGTAAAATATAAACGAAAAAAANGAAAACATTGAGTATTCATTTACAATTTCAATGCCTAGGATAAAAAAAAAATATAAACAAGTTAACAATTGATGCATTTGACAAGATGACTTACGCCTCTCTTTGTCTGATAAAATTGGCTTCGTTGAAACCATTGAACCATTTGACAAGCATCCATATTTGATGACTTACACCTATGTGTCTAATAATGTTGGCTTTGTTGAAACCATTGCTACATTTGACATCTCATTTTTGCACGTGCATAAGGATCATTGCAAAATAAAGAATTGTAAAATATAAACGAAAAAAAAAAGAGTCTATCTTTTATCGTAATGTTGTAATAATAAAACTAATGAACTTACTAAATAATAAAGTTATTTATTGCTCTTAAATTTAATTTTCCATGACACGCGTCGGATAGAGTAAATTTTTGGGTACAACTTGGTTGGTTTTATGTTCTTAATGCAAGTGTAGCACATGCAATAGGTATGTGACATTTTCCATATATTTAGAGTTTCAGATGTCCTAAAGAAATCATTTGACACCTTCGACCCCAAGTTCATAAGCTCTTTCCATATGGTTTATGTTCCTGTAGACGGTCCACTTTGGCATGCAAGGGTTTCATAGGCCTTTTTCACATCCCTTTGGAGATTTTGTTTTGCTCAACCCCAAATGATCTAACTTAACTTGGTAGCTTCAGGCCTCATATGTGCAATGTTGGAAATTTCTTGAATCCATTGACTTGATAACACAACGACCATAGTGCATCAGTTGTATCATCCCACAAAAATATTGTCTCATGGATTCCTTCAATTAAGAGCAAGTCCTTGTTTATATACTACATATTCTGCTCCAATATTACCTGCACCCTGCACATACGAAGAAACCCTCGTTACATCATTGGATAAATCATCAATTGCATATTCATTCAAAAAAAATCAAGTCATAAGAACAAACATTTGAAAGTTGAATTATCAGTGTATATGGATTTATGGATTGCGAGAGGGTGTTAAAGAAGCTCAATAACAATGATGCCTTAAGATCGAAATAAAATAGAGCAAAGTGTTTGAATGTCATAGCTTTTTAATGTTATCAATTAAATCATTCGAATAGAATATTGTTTTGGGAAAAAAGGAAGAGAAAAGAGAAATGGTTTGTAGATTCAAAAGGGGTTGCATTGCAAATCTGCAGAGCACCAAAATGAAGAATGAAAATTCGAAATGAGGCCACCCAGGTAAGTCATTTGAATCCTAGGTTGTCTGCTTCCTCGACCCTTCTTCCCCCATCGATTGTAATTAAATTCACTTTGTTCCATATAAAAGCGCATTTGCTTCTTTTTCATGCAAATATAATTAAGTTTATCTTTTCATCTAGGTACAGTGTCTCTATGGAAACTAACACAAAAATAGTTTATCGCCTTTTGGAGTTTGGAAAATGCTACAAAAAGATCCATCTTTTCTTGCAACTGTCTACCGGTAACTCATCCATTGCTCAGCTAGTATTTCTACTTTATAATGTGCTAATGTTCTAAGTTTTCTGAATTTATGTTTTTTTTCATCTCCAAGCATATGTTCGTGGGAAAAGTCAAGGTCGGGAATTAGAGAATCCTTTTCATATGGGGCACAATAGTAATCTGCCTCTTGACATCCAAGATGAATTTCATTTAGCAAACAAAGTTCTCCAAGATCTTGACATTGCATTTTCAAATTTCCAAAACTCCAATAAGGGATAAGTTTCTGAAAATAAATTTTCTCAGAGGCTGAAATATTAGGGCATGGAAAGGTTGCATTAAATCTCCTTTTAATGTTCCTTTTAGAGTACATACAATGTCAGTTTTCTCCATCATGGAACATATCTTTGAAATAAACTCTTTTACACAAAACTATACTCATGGGTGTTCTGCTACATATCTAAATGGTTGAAAATGACATTGTTTCAGGGAAAGATTATATGGATGGCATGATACGTACGTTTTCACGAAGGCAATGGTGGAGATGTTAATAGTTAATGGCAGAATTTTTTTACCAGTGCTCATTGTTCACCCCAGTGTTATTGCAAGCACATAAATTCAACCTTTTCCTGGATGGATAGAAGGAAATTGTGACCATCGGATTGACACCGCAAGCAGTGGGAAGCACACTCCCATCTCCTAGATACAATCCTTCCATCTCCTAGCTCTCGCACTTTTCATACACTACGCCCTCTCCTTCCCTCACCCCCATTTTATAGCTCCCCATACGATGCATCGCATAGAGAGGCACTCCTCCATCACCTGCAACTCGCTTCACGTAATCCTCAAAATCTGAATAATTATTCTTGTTTACCTTGAAGCTCTCTGACTGTTGATGGTGCCCTCCGACCTCGACAATGCCTGTCGCTACTAGCACTCACAGTGCCTTTTCAATGCCTTCCCTCGCCCTCGTGGCATCCTCACTTCTTAATTTGTAATGAATGTTGAGACTCCCGTCGCTTTTGGTTCCCATGGTTCCGGACCCAGTGTAGCGAAGAATAACGATGGAATTGCATGTTCGGGAGTAATTCACCATGGTTTCCTTAAAGCTGGAACCAGACTTCCATGGCATTGTGACGACGAATGTGCTCGGGTGAAGGATAGGTTTCTGGATGAGAGCCCCGTAACCAGATGATTTCCAATTGGTGGCCTCGTTTGAGAAGGCCTTCATTGGTGCACCCTCGTAATAGCTTCCCTATGGCGCGGTTCCGTGTGGGAAGTAACCCCACAAGATTTGAGCAAGGTGTAAGTGCAGGTTCTTGCCATTGAGGGGATTCTTCAGTCCACTTCTCCGAAGAAACGGAGTTGTTTGTAATGCCCCGCAGGCCACCACAGTGGCTCTGGCCTTGATGAATAGATGCATATGCCTATTTCCCACAATTATTTTTTCTACGACTCCGATTGCTTTTCTAGACTTCCCGCGTGCACTTTCGTTGTGTAAAATCCATTGTGAATGGCACCTGGTGAGGATAACAACATCAGCTTGCGCAGCTTCGACTAACCATGTTTAAGCCCTATGGCATCAATCCCTTCAAGGATGAGGTATTGGGTGATGTTGCTCCACTAGAACTCGGTGTTGTTCTGTTAGGTTGGCCATATATGTGGAAGTGTCATGTTATAGTCTTGAACTCGTAGTTTCGTTATTAATTTGGGGGGTCACCTCTATAGGATAGAAAAGGTAGTTTTGACTACTATCCCGACAAAATAACGTTTCAAAGTAATCTCTCATACCAAAAAGTTTATCCTCTTCACAATCTAGGTAGAAGGTGAACATAAGGACATTGCAACCTCTGCATCCTTGGCCCAAGACCTTTCTATCTAGTAGAAGAAAATTGTGGAAGAGCACCAAAATATTCTTACTGCACCTACAGGGGTGCCTCCACACTGCCCAGTCAAGCGAAGTTATAAACAATCCCTTCATACTCTTTGTATTGCATCTTCACCAAAAAATTCCTCCCACACTCAGGAAGATCATGCAACTATATTGGTTAAACGGATTCAACTCGTCCAACATCAGGTTCATGACATCCTTCAACAAGATAAGCATGACAACTTCTTCAGCAAGGCAAGTAGCTCACCAAGGTTTAGATTTAAAAAAAGATTCCACATGAACTTGAAGCAATGGATACCATTGCTTGCTAAGGGGGGAAGAATAATCTAGGCGGAAATCGATGGCCACCCACCTATTCCACTGGCTAAAAACAGGGGTTTCTACCTTGGCAATTTTTATATAGTTGTTCGAGTCCTTAACTTCTGTGGCCTCGAGGCCCGAAAAAACGTTTTTTGGGAGTGGTACACTCAAACTATACGCTTTAGACAGAGTGTGATGGAAAAATGTGCAGTCCTAGAATAGACCTTTCGAGCAAGCTATCGTGCGCCCCAAACAAAGATCGTATGCAAATCATAGTCTTCGCAGTGAGTTCTAGTTGTTTGTTGCTATGTTGTTGTATCATCATATTCACAAGGTTATCTATTTTCTCAAGTGCACTTTTTAAATCACCCCATGTTGGGTTGATGTTGTACATGTAAATTTAGCCTCAATGGTTTGTATTGTACTCTCATAGAAAGTATATATTGCAGCTTTCCATGTAGGCAAATTATGTTTTAATGTATCTTCACTTTGATCGAATGGAACATGCAACAATAGTTTCTCTCTACATAAATTTTCATAATCAATGTGTTTGTTGTATTTGAAAAAACGTATTAGGTTTGGTTTTTTATTTTTTATATGTGTATTACTTGCATGTACTCATCTTCTGTTAGCTTTAGTTCCATCAAGAAGTCTTTGAAGCTCATTAAGTTGTCACAATCTGTTCACTCTATAAATGTGGACAAGGAATTTGATTTCGCAATGAGAGCATTGTCCACTAAACTAATCGATTCGATGACTTTTGTCATTTTCATTGGCGACATAGGGAAGTTTTATCTGTAATGTGAATTATTTCATATTTTACAACTTCTTGTATGGTAATGCCTATGCACTTTGGCAAGTTCTAGATCCAAACAATTTGTGTTACAAGTTATGTATTTGTCCAAAACTTCTCAATATGCAAGTTATTGTCCTTTCAATATATTGGAGCATCTTCTCCAAAATAGTCCGTGTTCTTGTTCACTTCCCGTATTCTGGAACTATATTACAAAGTAGTAGTCTAGTATTCTTTCGAAGAACATTTCATCATGACATATCAATTTCTTTAAAGCATTGATTCTATGTTATAGTAATGAGTACATGTGACACGGTCTTTTCTTATGAGGTAGTCAATGCCATCATTTTCCAATGTTTCAGTTTGCTTTCTCTTTTTTTGTTCTTGTACAACTTGGATAGTGTAGTCACCAATGGATTCCATCGATGCTATGCACTTGTAAATGTGACAAAAAACGTTGGAGGCCCCAATTGTCGAATCATCGCATATATGTTTTTCTTGATTTGTTGCAAGTAGTTAGGAGAGATGTGAATGTTCTTGAAATATATGTATCGAATATCGGATTTCAAGATTTTCTCTAAGTTTATTTGTACTTGAAATCTCTTGCCAATATCTTTCTTCCTTGTAACCAACCTTTTCTTATCTATACCTATACGTAGGAGAGCACGTTCTCAATTATTATTCACATTGTTTTGAAAAAAAAAATTGTCATGTGACATGAGAAATCATCGCTTTCTTGTAGCAATTGCCATTGTGTTATTCTTCAGTGGATAAACCATTATGTAATGTCATCATCACGCAAGTCTCCGTAGAATAGTGTCAGGAATTTCATTTCTTCTGTGTATGTTAGAAATTATTTTGGTCATTTTGGTTATGTCTCTACAGTTATGTGTTCAGGCTCTCATAAAGACCTTTTGCCTGAGAAAAGTGACTGTTGTCTTCCTCTACAAAACATATTTTTATAATGAGTTCGCAGGCTGTGTATGTTGGAGGGTGCGAAAACCCTGATTCTCGCAGACTTCTCTATACCTGGATTGCGAGGGGTTCGCAGTTTGCTCTATAGACAGGGTGCGAACATGCTTCAAAGAAAAAAAAGGAAGAAAAGGTTACGAAGGTTCTAGAAGAGGATCTTCTAGAAAATGAGTTGGCATTCACATGGTTGGCATCCTACTGACTCCTCAAATTTAGTGGGATCATCCTCATGCCTCTAACCATCTCTCCTTCTCCTATATAATGAAAGGTTTCTCAAGGAAGAGGTTAAGAAAGATTGAATAGTGAATTGATGAAAGAATAGGTTCAAAATTGTGTGAGGAATCTTGTTTGAATTGGTTCTTGAGGACTCCATTTGTCGATCAAGCCATAGTGGATCTTCTTCATGCAAGTTTGGAGCAAGTGTGTGTGTTGGAACAAAGGACCGCCGAGAGTGAGCTTGCAACATCAATGCAATCTGGTTGTATCTTTTACTTTCATTTAATATAATACAGTGGCATGTCCCTTTCCCATAAAATCACTCTTATTTTATTACATGACTCCTTTATCACATGTTTAAGTCTTCATTGAATGTATTATTGTTTCTTTCACTTTGGTCGATTTGTGTTCTTGTAGATATAACATTACAAGGTTGTCAAAGCGAAGCAGGGACACCAAAGACATAAGGAAGTGATATCTAAAGGTATGTCACTTATTCCTACTTTGATGACAAATTCAATGATAGTAACTTAGGGAAAGCGTCATGTCCTGTCATGTTTTGTTCTAGATCCAAGTGGATCTAGGGAGATCAGTTAGTGTCCACATATACTGATTTATCCTATAACAAAATTGGCGACTCCACTGGGGATACGACTCATTTTGTGGTTTTTTGTTGGCCATTTTCTCTTAGCATACTCTTTTTCATTTCCAACCAGTCTCTGAGTCTGTGGCAGATCCATATAGACTCTCTGGACCTAGAAGTTCACTTAGATGTTTTGTCCTTTTTCCAAAATCTCTTTGATTACAAACAATCTCACACTATACTTGTTTGGAGCCTATGAAAACCCTTGATATTCGCACCCCACTGTTTAAACCAGTGCGACCTTTTCACACCCTACCTGTGTCTCGACTACGAAAATACCTGATTTTCACACTGCACTCCACTACTAGGCTGCAAACTCGTTTGTAAAATTTTTGGATTAAGTCTTCTTGTATTTTTCATGCCAAGATTTGTTTGTTTACCTGGGAAGAACTTATTTTGCCAGTGTTGGACTATTTGTTGATTTCAAATCTCGTGGTTGATTAGTTTTCGGAGATCGAAAACTCTTCTCAATCCTTTTTTCCCAGTTTTTTACTTCTTGACCTTTTATCGACAAGGGTATAATCTCTGATTCTGAGATCTGAGTGCTTGTTTGATCAAAAGTCCTTGATTGGATTAAAATTTGGGATTGATTGCGTTTTTTGATTGCTTGTTGCCTGGAAAGTTCTTTATCCATCTGCATTTGGTCAACTGCTTTCTTGTTATTTTTATTTTTATCTACGTTGAAAGTTTGATTTGGGTGCTTGTTGAGTGTATCAATTTTTGTTGATTACTTGAGCTTTCTTCCTTACATCCCTGTTTTGGCTTGTGAAATAAAAATTAAAGCCATTCATTATTGTTGAGTAATCATTCATAAGAAAGGTTTTGCATTCAATTTTTTATTTTTTTTAGAAAAAGATAAAGAAGAGAAAATTGAGAAATTTCATTTATATGGTTGTTTGCAATCGTGTTCAAGAAAAAGAAAAGTACTTTTCGTAGCTTATAAGTTCCAGAAAAGACACCTTCTCCCTGTTGTAGATAGAATTTATTGAAAGAAAAATTGCATCCTTCATCTCTATTTGCATATTATTGGGTCATGGTCTCAACAACATTGGTTTCATTTCCATATTCCTCTTGTGTAAAAAACAACCTCTAAAACACAACACAATCTAAAATTTATTAGTAACTTTTATTTTCTATAAACTCTTCTCACCAACATTAGCTAGGCTAGTGCTTTGGAATAGGTTGTAAGGCACACTCTCCAAAGCATAAAACACACTGTAGCATCTTGCGATAGGGAGAGAAAATCCAATTGTCGTATAGGCTTTCTGGGATCCCCCTCTCACACAGGGGTTATGCACGAGGTCACATTTAGGAGAGTTATGAAGATTATCCCTCCGTGGTTCAACTGTTTGTAGTTTTCGGATCGTATATTGGGGGTCACTTGAGGGTATACCCACAATTATGTGTGGGAGCCTCTCAAGTTGATTTCAGACTTGTTATCCTGCCCATTCGTTCGGATCGGACTGTCGATTGTACCCGCCCAGGGGCTGACTGTGAATTGGTGACCTTAGTAGCCGTAATCTTTAGGGTCTCACACAAGGTGATGGTGAAGGGAAGTCTCACTGTACCTGGAATAGACGTTGGTCACACTCACTCGGGCTCCTTGGAGGGTAAATCTACAATTATTGTGTGGAAGCTTGCACCAAGGCATAAGTCCATTAAGCAGGTCGCCAATGTAACTGATCCACCCGCTATATCCCCGCCCCTTCCTATTTTGATCTCACGACATTGGATTTCATCACTAACTAGTGGTTTCATTGTGGGAAGGTTTTGTTTGATTGTTTGCTTCTCAAATTCCTAGCATGTGTTGGTTACGTTACTTAGTGGACCTTAGGTCGAGTCAGTGTTAATGGCATCAAATCCTGAGAGTACCAATGGAGGCACTTGTTCTCCTGGGGAACCTTATAGATTTCCTTCTTTTGGAAACTTTGGTCCTCCGTACATTGCCACACTGAGTCTTCCAAGACTCACCATCAGATTACTAGTTTGGTTGTTCCCCACTCCGGTGATCTTGAATCCTCCCAATGTTTCAACTGCACATAATACTTTAGATGTTAGTACACCACCCACACATCAACCTCATGTCGACTTTTCACCTTCTTAAGCCATTAAGTCTCCTTCCCTTTCTCCTTCTTCGCCTAGTGAAATCTCTGAAGCAAGTAGCCAAGTTGATCAGAAGAAGCATAAATGGAAAGAGAAGAAGAAGAAGAGAACGAAAAGGACCAAGGCTCCAATAACATCAGATGTTGGATCCAAGTAGCCAACTATTGTTAATAGTACTGGGAGTGTTGATGAAGTCAACAAGATTAAAATGACAAATCCGAAACCCAAATTCCCTTGCAGTCTTTGTAAGGGTGACCACTTTCTGAGGGATTTCCCTGGTATTCCCAAGGTCTTAGAAATGTGTTCCTCCATGTCATCGGCCTATGCTCAACATGCCAGTGATACCCCATCAACTAATGACGTTCAGGTTGGTAAGAGGAAGAAAACTGTCAAATTCCCTTGTATGTTATGCAAAGGTGATCATTATTCTCACCTTTGTCCTCGCATGGACGAGGATTCTTCTCTTTTAGCAAAGCTTCAACTTCCAGTTGGTTATTGTAGGCTTTCCCCCAACCCATCATTAGTTGATGGACTGGTCAATCTAGTTCCATCCCCGGTCAATCCGGTTGATCAGGTGGTCAATCTAGTTTCCTCCTTGATTGAACCACAAACCCAAGTAGTTGATCCAGTTCCATCATCGATCAACCCTACTCTTCATCAAAAGAGTGTAACCCAAGCAGTCGATCCATTTTCATCCTCGGTCGACCCCACTCTTCCGTTAGAGAGTGACACCAAAGTAGTCGATCCGTTTCCACTCGTCGACCCCATTCTCCCCTTGGAGAATGAAACCTAAGTGGTCGATTCGGTTCTATCATCGATCGATCCCACTCCTCCTTTGATGAGTGCCAAAGTGGTTGATACATTCCCTTCCTCAGTCAGTCCCACTCTTCCTCTGAAGAGTGCCTGCGTGGTCGATCCTACTCTCCCTCTAGAGAGTAAACCCGATACTGCCCACGTTTTTCTCGTTGATACAAAATCTATCGTGTTGGGGGGCATTCCTCATTCTCCCGCGAAACCCCCTCTAAGTAATGAGGCCATCCTTTTTTATTGGGGTGCACTAACATGACCTCGTCTTCCCTCTCACATTCCTTTCTAGATTACAATACAGGTTTGTGGTCGGGACGTTCCTCAAATGCTGATAGATGAAGGTGCGTCCGTTAGTATTGTGTCCTCTATTGCTTGGCATGCTTTGGGTTGTCCTCACCTTGCGCTGGTTACACAGAATCTGTTAGCTTTTAATAGAAGAAATAGTCAACCTTTAGGGACCCTTCCTCAGTTTCCCGTAACTTTGGGAGTGAAAACTGTCTTTATTGATGTCATAGTAGTCTACGCCCCTTTGGATTTTGCTTTACTCCTTGGGCGGGATTATGTCTATTCCATGAAAGCTATTGTGTCCACTGTTTTTCATGTGATGTTTTTCCGACATGATGGAAGAATGGTGACTATTGATCAACTTTCGTTCATCGGCCCTAACTGGATTACCTCCCTAAATGGTTCTTATATGAAGACAATATCGCCTCTACCACATGTCAATTATGTTGCGTTGTCTCCCATGACTTCAACTTCTGAGTAGTTGGATCCGGTAGTTAACATGGTGATTTCTTCGGTAGGGCTATTGGAGCTTGATCTCCTTACCCCTATCACGTCCCTCCACATGTGTTCCTTCCAGAGTGATTTTCTTCCATCCAGTGAAGATCTCTTGGAAGCCATGACTGAGTTTTGTCCCTTGACATGGTGTTCTTCTAGAGAGTTATTTTCTTAGAAGCCATGATCAAGAAGAGGTCCCGAGCATAGTTTCTCTTCTCTTTAGTAAGCGCGTTAAAAAATGAAACAGAGGTCCCGAACATAGTTTCTCTTCTCTGTAGAAAGCTCATTCAAAAATTAAACAGAGGTCATGAGCATAGTTTCTCTTCTCTGTAGAAAGCTCGTTAAAAAATGAAACAAGAGCTTTGAGCATAATTTTCCTCTTTGTAGCAAGCTCGTTAAAAAATGAAATAGAAATCTGGGGATTGAACCCGGAGCCCTGAGCATAGTTCTTTTTCTGTGTCATGCTCGTTAAAAAATGAATCGGTCACCTCTCTTGAACCTTATTTTCATCCACTCTTATCCCTTTTCTTTGTATAGTAGAGAAATTGGTGACAACCTCAAAGTCGGTAAATGAATTGAAGCTTGGAGGGCATGTCTCCAGCCTGTGATGATCATTCTAGAGTTAAGTCACTAGCTTTAAAGCTAGGGGCATACTCGAGCTCAGTCTTCGTTCGTTCTCAGGCTCGAAAATACATGAGAATGCAACCGAGTATACTTTCGTCGTCTTTTCGTACTCTTCATGGTAACACGAAAACAACGAAAATTAGGAGTATCCTTTAAGCTCTTTTCACCCTCCATAAAAATGTAAAGATTGCCGAGCGATCTTGTTCTTTTCACGCTCATAAAAGTATTTGAAGAAATTGTTCGGTGAGCGATAGTTATCACTTTTTCAGTCTCGTCGAACTAATTTATGAAAAAGGAACTGGGAGAGTTCTCTTTAAGTGTTTTTCAAACTCTCAAAACACGAAAAATCCCTGAGTTTTCTATCTTTGGACTCGTTAAACAAACATTGAAAGGCCCTTATGGGACCGAACCACTCCTTCCTAGGGTTCGCTAAACATACTTCGAGGGACTCGTCCGAAGGATGAGCTTACATCAACAAGCATATGTTATCCTCCTCAAGCTTGTGTAAAAATAAAGAGGTACTCGCCATAAATGGTGGGGGAAATTTTGGGAAAGGGATGTGCCTTCGTATTTGTATTAGTGGCAGTAAGCGTCGCTCTTGAATATGACACCCCCTGTTCATCAATTGAATCTGGGTTGGGAAATCCATTTGTCTCTCGTCTGACTTTCTACAAGGTCATATCTTGGGTCATCTTTGAGTCAATGCTGCCAAGACCATTGTCGTGTCATTCATATGTTCAAGAGAAGTCTAAACGAGCCCTCCATTGAGCTGGCCATCTGCAGTTGTCAATTATTACCATGTCGGCCTTCCCTGTGTCAGTTTCAAATCATATTCGTACTTTTACTTACCCTAAAATCTGTTACTTATTTTGTGTCATTGATGGGGGATACATCAAGGCCCTCCCGTGATAAGTCTTTTTTCGTCGACTCCAACTCATTATCGGGGAATAAGACTTAGAAATCACTTAGTACCTTAGAGCCTGCATGCCTTAATGGCAGGTCTCTTCGCTTTCGATAGTGGATTCACATTATTGGTCCCTGATCAAGAGATTCCATAGAGTGTTCGACTTCAACTCATTTATTCACATTCGTTCGGATTGTACTTAGGTACCTTGGGAGTCATTGATATCAATGGTTATTTCCCTCACACTTGTTAACGATTTTCATCAATGATCGGTAATCAAGTGGTTTCTAACATGTTCAACTTTGACACCTGTAATCACATGGCTAGATTCGTACTTTCAGACGACGGGATTGAAGACCCTGGGTCTCCTCTTTTTGGTCCAGGTTGCGATGGAGTATTTATGATTTGTATTGACACATAGATCCTCTTTGTATGTCGTGTGGCTATGTCCCAATATGAGTCTTCTAACACATAGATCCACAGTGTATTCTTGGTGGCTATGTAGCATTTTGATGACATGGATCCACGTTGTATGATTGGAGGCCATGGCCTACATTTGTGATTTCGTTCACTTGTAGTCTGAGCATGGGAATGCCTACCTCAAAACTGGTATTATATTCTGTAGATGCTTGATTGTTTACAGGTTTCAGATTAGGTGTGATCCTTGTTTCTGACACACACACGCATTTTACAAAGTATTTCGGATATCACAAGTTCCAGCCTCATGCTTTGGGGGGCATTCTGTTACACATTATTTTGGTCATTCTGGTGATGTCTCTACAATTATGTGTTTAGGCTCTCATAAGGACCTTTTGCATGAGAAAAGTGATTGTTGTCTTCCTCTATAAAACATATTTTTATAAAGAGTTCGTAGGATGCATATGTTGCAGGGTGCGAAAACCCTGATTCTTGCAGGCTTCTCTATACTTGGATTGCGAGGGGTTTGAAGTTAGCTCTATAGAAAAGGTGCGAACATGCTTCAAATCTTAAAAAGGAAGAAAAGTTTACGAAGGTTCTAGAAGAGGATCTTCTAGAAAATGAGTTGGCATTCGCATGGTTGGCATCCTACTAACTCCTCAAATTTAGTGGGATCATCCTCATCCCTCTAACCATCTCTCCTTATCCTATATAATGAAAGGTTTCTCAAGGAAGAGGTTAAGAAAGATTGAATAGAGAATTGATGAAAGAATAGGTTTAGAATTGTGTGAGGAATCCTGTTTGAATTGGTGTTAGAGGCCTCGATTTGTCCATCAAGCCATAGTGGATCTTCTTCATGCAAGTTTGGAGCAAGTGTGTCTGTTGGAACAAAGGAGCACCGAAAGGGAGCTTGCAACATCAAGGCAATTTGGTTGTATCTTCTACTTTCATTTAATATAATACAGTGGCATGTCCCTTTCCCATAAAATCACTCTTATTTTATTACATGACTCCTTGATCACATGTTTAAGTCTTCATTGAATGTATTATTGTTGCTTTCACTTTGGTCGATTTGTGTTGTTGTAGATCTAACATTACAAGGCCGTTAAAGCGAAGTAGGGACAACAAAGACATAAGGAATCGATATCTAAAGGTATGCCACTTTTTCCTTCTTTGATGACAAATTCAATGATAGTAACTTAGGGAAAGTGTCATGTATTGTCCTAATTTGTTCTAGATCCAGGTGGATCTAGGGAGATCAATTAGTGTCTGCATATACCGATTTATCCTATAACAACGTATTTTTCCTTGAAAATTGAAACTAGATGTTGTCCTTCAACACGTGCCAATGTGACATCTCACTCATGGACATATCATTCTTCCATCCAACATTGGGGTTGGCCCCGACCTAGGCTCAGGCTAGGTTGTAAAAAAAGAACATTTGAACTTTGAGCTAACAAAACCCATTTGAACCTTGGGCTTACATATAACTTGTACATAGAAGTTGTAAATGTTTTGTTGAAGTTGTAAATTTTTTGTTTGAAAGTTAATTGATTTGATAGATATGTGTTAAGTTTTCTTAATGATGTAGAGAAATAAATTTTAAAAATCAATTAGTTTCTTTATGTATTAATTAAAATTAAAATTTCAATTATTTACGATA
>SNQJ01S0150630.1:13841-35645 GCA_010110895.2 Picea sitchensis
GATGTGGCAGGGTCGTACGACACATGGCAGGTGTTGGTTGGTAGTCGTGTGGACGAATTGGCGTATGACACGTGGCATGTTTGTGGCGAATGGAATGGTGACACGTGGCCCAATCAATGGCCGCCACGTGTCACCTAGACAGTGGTTTAAAACTTATGTAGTCGGCAAGACTCGACCCCGCGACCTCCGGGCAAGGGGAAGAGCTTTGGGAAGGGCCGCCCAACTGGCGCGCCCACCTATGGTTCTTAATATATATATATGTTAAAAAATTTATTTGAATTGCAATTGATTTGAAATGGGGGCGCGGTCCGGGCCGAGGCTAAGCCCCAGCCCCCAGTCATATATATATGCCATGTAACCACCGGCACACGCATTCCGACCGTTACCACATGTTTTAAAACCTTGGCCCCTTTTTGTATTTGCGCACGGTCACATGGTGACCCATATGTCCACGGTTTTGGTGGTTAGGGGCTGGGTGCGCCCTAATCGTCCTACAGTTCGCATCATTTTGCGGTTGCGCCTGGTGCTAGGTTTTAACACAAATATGCGCGTCGGGGCTAGGTTGAGGAGGTAGAGGTGCATTTTGGCGATCCAGAGACAACAAGTTTGAAGGGGAACTTCTAGGAACCCTATCTTCTTCAATTTTTGGCCAAACGAGGTGCCGAAAAATCCCAGCTAGGGGTTTTTGGACATTCTAAAGCCATTGGGGCCATCTATTTGGCATTTTGAGAATTGTAAAGCACATATTTTAGAACTTTGAGCAAATAATACAAAAGATCCATTGGAAGTTGGACCAGGAGATGTAGCCCAAGAGAGGGGTGAACTCCTTTATCATTTGTTGTGTTATGTGTTTTATGTTCACTGTTATTTGTTGTTGATTATATGCATCTTGAATGTGTAATTTCTATAAAAGTTATGTTTGCAAAATTGATCCATTTTCATAAGAACACTTGAATTAAAACTTGCAAATATTTTCAAGAATACAAGTCTTTATCATTTTTAGATCATTCATAGATTCAATTACTGTTTCTTAGCTAGATGAATTCAACAATTTGGTTAATGTCTTTAATTCACAAGCATGTTTTAGATTAGATTATGATTTTGTTAAGTGAATTCTTAGTTTCAGAGTGAATGTGTGAGGAACTGGATTATTGATAAACTCATATTTGCTTTAGCTACACGATTTTGACCTTTATAACTATCTGCATAGACTTTGCCGATATTCTTGAAAGAAAAGACGAATCCTCGGGTTGATAAATTAATGTTAAACTAAGGTTGTTTTTAGGACATCTTTAGAGCCCAACAAAGATTTCTTCTTATTTTCATGTTTGTCATGTTTGTGGTTATTTTTGTGTTGATGAAGTTTTCTCCCTTTCTTTACATTATGGTCTTATTCATCATCACTAATTTCATCCTTTGCATATGGACACTTGTCAGCAAAATGTCCTACTTTTCCACAATTAAAGCATTTAAAGGGAAGCTTACCTTATATTTTTCGAATCATTTCTTGAGTTTCCTCAAGAAATGGGATTCCATTGCATTTGATTCATTGTCGGAGCTATCGCTTGATTCATGATCTCCATTATTTGTCTTCTTTTAGACTTTGAAGGTTGCTTCTTTCTTTGATGGTTTTCTTTCTTTGTCCTAATTTCATATGCCATGAGGATCATATGCAATTCATCCATTATTAATTTGTCAAGATCCTTCATTTATTCAATGTGGAAACTTTGGCATCAAATCTTAAGGGGAGTGACCTGAACACCTTTTGTACAATCATCGATTCTTCAACATTTTCACCAAGTCCTCTAATGGTGTTGACAATTTCATCCACATGGAGGAGACAGGCTGTAACATTTTCTTCATCTTTCATTTTCAGACTCTTGAACTGTCTTCCGTGAGTTTGGAGCTTTTCCTTCTTAACCGTTTTATTACCTTCATAGATGTTTCAGATTTGGTACCAAATTTATTTTTCCGATACACGATGCATCACCTCGACAAACTTGGATTCTAATAAACCACACAAGATGGCATCCATGGATTTTGCATTATTTTAACTGGGCTTCTTTCTGGCCACATCTATTGGTGGAGTTGTTGGGGTTGTATAACCATTCACAACTGATTTCCAAACATCAAACACAAGGGCCATTAGATATGTTCGCATCCTTATTCTCCATAAGGCATAGTTTGTTCCGTCAAACAATGGAGCCCTGTTTGTGGAGAAACCTTCTTGACTAGCCATGTGTGCTCCCAAGGTCTACCTTCTAGTGGTTAGATTGTTTCTGAAGGAACTTTCTCTAATTCCAATTGATGAGCACACACTTAAACCAAGAGGGAGGGGTGAATCAGTATAAGACAATTTTTTTTATTTTTCAAACATTCATTAACCACAAGAAAACAATCACATATGATATCTATTAACTGCAGAACATGGAACACAAGATTTACGTGGAAACCCTTTTGGGAGAAAACCACAAAACTTCTCTTTATAATTCTTTGTAGGCACCAACCTATTGTTACAAATATTTATAGGCACCAACCTACTATTACAAATATTTGTAGGCACCAACCAACTAGAGACACCAATCCCCATTGGTACAAATATTGGTAGACACCAACTTACTCTTGCAGATATTCCTAGACACCAATCCCCACCGCGAAGCACCAAATTAGAAGAGACACCGATCTTTTTGTTTGAGAAACACTAACATACTCTTACGGGTCTTCATAGACACTGATCTACTAGAGACACCACTCCCCACCGCTAAGTACCAACTTAGCAAGAGACATCAATCTCTTTGTGTGAGTTTCACCAACCTTCACTAATTCTACTTGCTACTTTTGACTTCACCATATCTACTTGTTTCTTCTACCTTCACTAGGTCTACTCATTGCTTATGTCTTCACCAGGTCTACTCACTAATTCTATCTTTACCAAGTTTGACCAAAATTTGAATTTCCAAATCGTAACTTTCTCAAAGCTTGTTGTTTTGGGCCTCTTCCTGAGAATGAACTTCTACAACATGCCATGTATCCCATTTTGCAAATATGATTATGAAATTGTTACCTAAGGTACTTTTGTGTGTATCCTCTCTTCTCTAAAGTTTTCATGGTCTAAAGAGTCCCAAAAAGGAAGTTCTAGTGAAAATTCCAAGTTGGTCTATTTGAAATTGATTTCAAGAGAATTCAGGAACCCTAACTTCCATAGGGCATATCTATGAAACTATAACGAACCAGAATCTAAAATTTGTACCGCATGTACACCAAGATCTCTCCCTTGTTTCTACAAATTTCAAGGTCCAAAACATCCTAGAAACTAAGTTATAGCAAAAGTTTAAAGTTGATTTGTTTGAAATTAATTTCAGAAGCATTCAGGAACCCTAACTTCCACGGGGCATATATATAAAATTATAGTGAACCAGCATTCAAAATTTTTACCACATGTACATCAAGATCTCTTATTTGTCTCTGCAACGTTTCAAGGTATAAAACAAACCAGAAAATAAGTTAAGAGCGAAAGTGCCAAACTAACCTGTTTGAAACCGATTTCAGGGGCAATCAGGAACCCTAACTTCCACATGTCATATCTCTAAAAGTATAGTGAACCAGCAGTTGAAATTTGTAACACATGCAAACCAAGATATATCCTTTGTCCCTACAAATTTTCAAGGTCTAAAACATCCCAAAAAATAATTTATAGTGAAAGTGTCAAGCTGACCAGTTTGAAACTGATTTCAAGAGTATTAAGGAACCCTAACCTCTATAGGGAATATCTCTGAAAGTATAGTGAACCAACATATAAATTTTTTATCACATGTACACCAAGATATCTCCTCTATCTCTTCCAAATTTCAAGTTCTGAAACATCCTAGAAAAACAGTTAGCATGAAAATGCCAAGATAACTTGAAACTAATTTCACAATTCAGTATTTGCTAATCCATTTTTCACACACTCTCTCAATGCTTTCTCTTTTTATACTTTTTCATAACCCTTCATGAAGGACATGTCCATTCATTAAATAATTAATTCCCAATACCCTAGGAAAATACCCCAAATACCTTGGGAAAATACCCCAAATACCTTGGGAAAATACCCCAAACACCATGGGCAAATACCACCATCTCACTTTTTACTTTTTCACATGCACCCCTTTTCTAATATATTTGTAGACATATATATATAAATCAAACTTGGAAATGATGTGTGTATTGTAATGTCGTAATATGAAATTAATTACATCATTAATCATTTGACATCAATGACAATAATTTCAACAGTTTTGTGTGATTGATACATTTTTCATCCCTTGTCGATGGTGTAGAACTACCACCATTTCTGAATGTTTGATTTAAATTAGCCTCTATTACCCGAATCATTTCAAAATGAAAAGAAATATTCTTCATTCTTTCATTTGGTTGTAGATGTATCAACACTAATAAATTACTGCAATCAACTCCTTTGAGGATAAATGATTCCACTTATGATTTGAGAGAAAAATAGTATTTCTTATTAGAAACATCTCAAGCCTTTGTGTTATCAAATTATGCTATTTCCTCTTATTATAGGTCAAAGACCATTCTTGGGGACAATATGCACTAGTTGCAAAGGATCAATGAGTTCTTGAAGTTTTTGTCTTATTTTGTCGATTTTCCTAATGCCTCATGGTTTTCTCTTCAAGATTCAAGATTGAGATCAAATCTTCCCCTATAACCTAGCATTCATCCAATAAACTCTAGTGATATCCAATGTGGGAATCCAATATAGCATGTTTTTCTTGTGTACTACTAGGAGCATACATGTTTGTGATCTTAGCTTTGAAATTACTCTCATATCTATGACAAGAAATTGATAACCAAAATCAACCACTTTCTTGGTTCTCCATCTGTACAATGTATGATTTTTCAAAATTGTTATACCACAACACCGACATTATTATTAGCTATACATTGGCATCCTTTCCACATATTTTGATACTAATTTTACATTGTATGACAATTATACTGCATTTATTGCAAAAATCTGTATCAAGGTTTTTCATTAGGATTTTTTGCTTGAATAATCTTATTTTACTAGGGCATTCAACTCTAATACACTCCATGATAGGATTTACATTTTGAATATTTGTTTCCATGGTAGAGAAAAACCTTTGTAATCTAGGGAACCTACAAAGAGTTTATTAGGAAATGACTTTTTTCCTTCAAAAGTTCCTATTATTTTAGTCCCTCTTTTTGAAAGAAACCTGACTTGAATATATTTGGAAAAACAATAGGATTGTTTACCTAGATCTCGATAATTTTTCATTAGATTTATTATCTAGATTATCATTCATTTCTTAATTTCTTTCACAACTATAATAAGTGTTCAATTAAGGTATTTTCAATGATATTCTAACCATACACTGCAACTATAATATCACTATATATTTGTGTTGAATCCCTCTCATCATCATGAGCTTTAGTGGAATTGTTTTGATTCCCTATAAGTTCATATCCCTTATGTTTTGTCTTCTCTTGTTCCAAATTCTCCTGGGTCATAGAATTCTTTGAATAACCTACATTTATAGCATATTTTTTCTCCTTGCCTCTACAAAAATATGGAGACTCGGGGCTATTAATAGACATGTGGCTCTTAGGACTTGGTTGATCCATAGGATTTTTAGATGAATTCATTGAAATTGCCTCTTTAAATGTCTTGGTTAAGAGAGTATAGAGATTGAAACATATTTTTTCCTACCTTAATCTCCCTCCCACAATTCTTTGTATCCATTTCTTCCAAGGTTGATTTATTTTTTGTTTAACCTCTATGAATCCTTCGAGATCTTTTATTTGGCCTCCCAATGCTCTAGTGAGTTCATCAAATAATCCCAAAGTAAACAACCATGAGCATGATATTGTCACCTATGGAATGGGACATGTTCATAATCAATCATCTAGGCCCATTCTAGCTAGGAGGGGGATAGATTCATCAATACATATATTCCAGCATAGGTTGTGCATTGTTTACCCTTAATTATTTCCAAACTTCTTATAAATATGCCCAAGAAATTTCATGTATCCCCTAATATATTATTTTTCTAAAATTTCAAAGATAGAGTATAGGTGTATATGTGCCACAACTTTCTTGAGGTATTACTTGGCATGATCAAAATTCCTTGTCCAATATTTCATATGTAGCCTTGCTAAGTTGAGAAAATATGTACACACTTCGAAGATTCTCTAGTGAGAAAAAAATGACTATGAAGAAGGCTTTGATGCATAACTTCAAATATACATATAGTTGCTTTCACCCTCCAAGAAGTCACAATCAATTTCCTCAAGATAAGTTTTGTAGGCCATTTCCCTACAAAAAGAAATGGCATATAAATGCATTGGTCTTCATAAAATCACCCTTCTAGTTCCCTTCTAGTTCTGTTGTAGGATATTCTCACCCTGCAAGAGATAAAATCCCTTAGGCTCTTCCTAGACCTAAGACAGAATAGAGGTGCAATCAACAGATTTTCCTAGATCTAATTCATACATGAAAAGTACTTGGTGTAGCAAAAGGCTTAGTCGATTATCGAAGGTTGTCCCTGCACGCTCCCGACTGTCTGCTTTCACAAAGATCTCTTTTTCTCCTAGCAGCTCAGATCTGCACACATGGAGACATGAAAAACCTTTCACAAGATCCCATTAATCATGTATAAATCGATGATAGATCTAACAATGTATCATAACACATGAAAACATTAATTCTTCGTGAGCAAACATAATAATTACATACACATCCAAGTAGAGGAAAACATCATGTACACCTTCTATTAATGGAACAAATAGCTTACAACTTACAATCAAGGAAGTTGATGTTGCAGTCCTTTCCCAAGGTTAGTAATGAATTTGCCAAAATAAGTTTGCTTTCTCTTTTCCTCCCCCTTTTTCCCATGAGAAACCCCTTCTTCTATAGGATATTAGGGATAAGATCAAATGCTTGAATTGGATAGGATTTCCACACCCAAGATGAAAAGTTTCTCGAGGTCGAACCCCGAGAAATCATGATTGAATCTCATCCCTCGAAACCAATCCTAAAAAGGGATTAACAAACCCGATCACGCCCTAAATAACTGGCCGGTACCAACCATCTCTTTTGGTCGCTGGTTGTAAAGGGACAAGAAACAACCAGGGAAAAAATGGTGTTAAACTCAAGGGAAAAGTGGTATAGTTTGGTGTCTCAGACTATTGACTCCTAGATGACACCCTTCAAGTGCTTAAGTGGAAAATAACTATATAACAAGTTCTCACTCATTTCCCATGTTCGTCGACAATAAGAAAACCTACTATTTTCATACAAATTTGACCACTTATATAGCCCCAATAGGGTCATAACATTTTGTTGGCTCTCCATTCTCACTGAAGCATCCATTTTTTTCCCTAAGGCAATAGTTTTGTAGGAAATGTGTGAGGAACCTTCCTCCTATAGTTTTGTAGGAAATGTGGAAGGGACCCTTCCTCATGTTGACTTTGATGCCATCAACACCTTAGCGCTAGTAGAAGTACCACTAAACAAAGAAACCAACTAAGCAAAAAGCTATTTGCTATAGTTGACCACTTATATAGCCCCAATAGGGTCATAACATTTTGTTGGCTCTCCATTCTCACTGAAGCATCCATTTTTTTCCCTAAGGCAATAGTTTTGTAGGAAATGTGTGAGGAACCTTCCTCCTATAGTTTTGTAGGAAATGTGGAAGGGACCCTTCCTCATGTTGACTTTGATGCCATCAACACCTTAGCGCTAGTAGAAGTACCACTAAACAAAGAAACCAACTAAGCAAAAAGCTATTTGCTATAGTGTTTTTCTAGAAACTTTACAAGGATGTGGATCTAACCCTACCTAGACAATGTAGGAAATGTGGAAGGGACCCTTCCTCATGTTGACTTTGATGCCATCAACACCTTAGCGCTAGTAGAAGTACCACTAAACAAAGAAACCAACTAAGCAAAAAGCTATTTGCTATAGTTTTTTTCTAGAAACTTTACAAGGACGTGGATCTAACCCTACCTAGACAATGCCTCCTTCACATTTCAAATTTAAGTGTATCTTTATTTTTAAATAATATTATAGTTTTGAAATATTAAAATCAATATCCTAATTATTATGATTGTATAAGCTTTTGAACTTGATAAGTGAATCGTCACTACTTGGTAACATGTGAATCGTCAAAGCTATGTGTTTGTCAAGTACCCACATTCTCAGTTTGGCTCGAAAGGGACAAAACTAACATAAGTATGCCAACACTAACTCTACACATGCTACTCAATGGAGAGAAACTTAGCTAAAAAACTTCATGACTACAACAAGCTAAATGTCGAGATTACAAATTATATATGGTATGGACACAAACAACTAAGATTGCAAATTGTTTCATCACATCCATATGAGGCAAAGATGTTAGATCCAACAATGGATCTTAAAAAGGCAAAGTCGACGTGAAAGCAATTGAATCTACGAATGTCATTCCTAGGTGGCATAAATTATGAATTTTATTGATTTTTAATGTTTTTATGGGTATGATTTAAGTAGGGTTTCTAAGATATTGATGGCCATTTCCTTATTGTATCTTTTTTCTATTGGAAAATATTATTCAACAATTGACATGAGCAATGATATATATAATTAATGATATATATAATTGATTGTGAGACAAGTGTAGGTTTTAACACATAAAAATACATTAGCTTCAACCACATAATGATGTGTGTTCAAATTTGCATCTATCTCTAAAAGTTAACTCAATTTGTGCTTAATATAGTTTTTAAAAGCCCATATCATTCAATGAACTAGCTCCCATTAAGAATATATTAGAAATGTACAATTTTTTTTTATAACATAAAACTTAAATTTTTTAAGAGAAATGTATGACAAAATATAAATCAACTATAATAAAAACCATTCCCATGTATCAAAATACCTATTATAAACATAATAAAAGCCATTCCATATATCAAAATACCTATTATAAAAGTAGAAATATTTGAATTGACATCCTCTTGAAAAAGTAATAAATAACTACCCTATAAGAAATAACTCAATAATAAATAACCCCTACCCTCTAAAAGATAACTCAATAATAAATAACCTATCCTTAATAGAGCTAAGAAGAAATAAACATCAACATAGAACCTAATCCCATCTAGCAAATAAAATAATTTACAACTACAAAATTCAAAATTATATATATATATATTAAAAACAAAAGTCACTAGTGCTTTGGGCAAAGCTAACATAAGTCTCATATTTATCTTAAAACTAAATTAAACGTCATTTCTTATATTAAAATAAGAATAATCATTGAAATGAAGCTATGGCAATTTATTCATTATTACAATTTATTTCATTTAAATCATGTTATTTATTTTTTTATGAATTGAAAAACTTTTTTATGAATTTGAAAACAATATGTTTAAATTAAGGAAACCTGTATAATAATGTTACTCCTATTTTCAATTATTTCATTTAACTCATGTTATATTTTTTTTTATGAATTTAAAAACAAAATGTTTAAATTAAGGAAAACTATATACTAATGTTACTCCTATTTTCAATACATCGAAAGAAATAAATAACCTCCTATTTTCAATACATCGAAGAAATAAATAACCTTTGGAAAACTACATCATTTACTGTACTAGAACTTCTATAAAAGTCAAAAACCAAAGTATTAAGGAAATCACATTCCCTTGTTAGAAAGGAATAGTACACACACCTACATATACAGTCGGAGGAACATTGGCTTACAAATAACAGGGAATGGGGACATGCCATGCTTACATAGGATTCATTGAAAACTTACATTGAAGACATGCCCTTCTGAAAATCAGAAGGGCCACTGGTTTACATTTAGCGTCTTGGTGAAGTGGAAAGATATTTTCATTTAAACGGCACAGTTTTAATTAAATCATCTTCTGTGATTATGGGATGAACATTACATGCAGGACAAATGAATAAAGCTTGGATCTTCAGAAAGCAGAAACAATCAACAGCACATTAGCTCTGTACTTGAAGCTTCAACTAATTAAATGTTAGTTTTTGAATGTTTAACGAAGGGTGGATAGAGGAAGGAAAACCAATATAACACAAAGAAGGCCAGAAACCTCAGTATGTTATTGTCGTTCTCTGCAAATATGGCAGAGAAGAATACCGGGCCTGATGAAGAAGTTATGAAGGACTCATAAAAGATACCGGACCTGATGAATGTAGATCCGACAGTGGGGACATTAAATGCAATGAGAGGAAGGAATTGAGGCAAGAACAGGATAACAAATGTTAAAGAGCTGACCTGCGTTGCGAATTAAACTCAGGGGCATAGCAGGGGTTCTTGCGCATCAAAAGTATTGTATGCTTTAAGTGCTAGCTCATATGTTGAGAATGGGAAGGAAGTTGACAACATAAAGGAAATGGTAGAAACTACCAGAGGATAATTGAAACCTGAATAGGGGAACCCAATTGGACAAAAGCTTGAGCAGGAGCTAATGCAACGAAGTTCAGCAAAATAATAGGCTTAGCGCAATCAAGGATCTCTGGGAGCAGAAGAATATGAATGCCGGTATTTGGAGTACCCATCCAGACAGTGGAAGTCTGGTTCTCTGTGTTATTTCTTTCTTCAGAGTTATAAGGGCAAGCTGCTAATACACTGGTACGTCTTGACTAGAAATGGAGATGGTGTATGTCAATGTTTGATCCATGTGTATGCAGAGGATAAAGTAAAAGGAAATAGGAAGTCACAATGAATGCAATACAGCAAAAGGATTTAATGGCCCTCAGAGGTCAGATTCCGTAGCATAGATAGCCTACAGTTAATGCTGCATGTAGAAGACATTTTAAGTGATATCCAACTAGCAAAACATCCTGGACTTTGTGATGTTTGACGGTCTCTCTCAAGGGTGTGTCAAGCTAAAAAAAATGAATGATTGTTATCAATATCCTTAGTAGTACTTAATGCCATACCCTTAAAAGCATTTGTTAAAATCCTAATTCTAATCAGAAGAAATATTCCCACAGGAAGACAATTCAATGAAATCTTAATCTAATAAAATAACGAGGAACAGATATATATTACTACATACTTCTGACTACTCAGTATGTATACTAATGAAATCAACTTCATCTTCCTTATGTCAGTTAAAAAGGTGATCTTAGTGTTATCTACATGTTGGAGGTAGTGCTCACACAAATGTAGCTTGCTTTGATTGCAATGCCCCTCAATTCTGCGGGAGTAGAGCTCTTCAAATTTTACCTTAAAAATCAGCGTTGGCATTTTGCTTTCCATGTAAAAAAATTTCAAATAGGTATGAAATTCAGCTTTATTGTACTGTGAACCATCATAATAAATGCATTAATGTTCTGGAAGAATGTTAATTGTTAAAGCAATCTTGTTAGGATTACTTTCCAAAATATTGAATATTTCCGAGACAAAAATAAGCATAACCATTGCTATAGCAAATGGGGATGCGGATTTTTTTTCATTTTCCCCTTTTTCTTAACATTTATGACTTTACTATCTCAAAATACAAACTGGTGAAATAAAAATCACCATAACTTATCATGTCCATGCAATTGGAGCATTGCTCAATTACAAAGACAACTAGGCATATTTACCAAAAACTTTTCTTTGAAATACAAAATGATGGCGTATTACATATAGATATGGTGATCAGTCAAAAGGCTTTAAAACCACCCTTCATTACTGGCATCGCTATGCACATTGTCCATTCCAAAACCTGAGCATCACCACATGCCAAATCCCGAAAGCCCATTTACACTTTAGACAACGGACCCTTTGAAGAATCCCCTTTCCACTTCACGAGCTGATCCAAAAATTTCATAACCTGGAAGAGAGAAGATATCCACCCAAGATTTTGAAAAAAGATTAACTGTAGAAAACGTTCAATATGTATTGCTAGACTGGCATTCAGTAAACAAAACAGCATAATTTATACACAGCCAACATTACGTTATGTTCTCTTCCCAAACTATTTTTTACATACCTCAGATGGTTCTTTAAGTGAATATGTTGCATTTGTTTCTTGGGGAGCAGTAGAGACAAGAATCCCATACCCTTGACCTCTGTCCCGCAGTACCTGACATATCAAAAAGACTATTCAGGACAGTGATAAATGCTTGCATGAACCCCCTTGAAAACGGTCAAGATGCAACTTAGGCAGAAAACAGGCTTTGAGATTATAATTCCAGGCACAGATTGCCAACCTTAAATGCATCTTCATCTGTACGATCATCTCCTATATACAATGGCAGTACATCATTACGATTTGCTAATCCTGCAATCATTCAGTAATGTTAGAGAAGAAATGGATGGCTATATGTTTCTATTTAAGAAAAAACTGACAAGGATAACAATGTAAGCTAACCTTCCTATTCAAAGGTGGCTAAGAATGACAGGTAGAAATAACACCTGTCTAATGCAATGCCACGAGAAACTGGGCAAGACCAACAACTAAAAACAGAATTGAATGCAAATGAATGTAAAGTATCAGTACTTGCTGCAAAAGAAAAACTCACCAAGTGACACTAATAAATATTCAAGGGCCTTTCCTTTATCCCATTTAATTATAGGACGAACCTCTAAGACCTACATGAAGACAAATCTCCTTAGTAAGTCTTCAAACCCTATGACAGTTCTTAGTAAATCACTAATGGTGATTTAATGGAAACTAAAATATAGCAATATCTGAAAGGCTCACCTTCCTTCCTTGTGTCAGTCGCAATTGAGGATACTCATCAATTACACTTCTTACTTGCTCTGCAAGTGCAGACCAACTCTGCTCAAAACAAATGCGTAAAAGGTAAGTATTCAAATGGGTTTAACATTAATTAGACAATAGTAATTATTTAAGTGTTCGATGGGAACGAATTCCCTGCCCTGGTTAGACTTTGGTTCCCGCATAATCAGGCCTAGAAATGCCACAGGAAATTTAGACAGAGTATTGGACAGAGGCTCGAAATGGATCTAGACAAGGGCAAAGTACAAGCCAGAAACTCTTGAAAGGTCAGAAACCTAAGAATTTAGATCTGGCAACCAAGACCTATACATACCTACAGGGATATATTTATCAATGAAGTTATTTTACTATATACAGCTAAAATGAAACAAAGGCTTAGTATCAAGACTCAAGAGATTAAATTACAAGAACAGCATGAAGCAGGCTTCCATCTACTTCCCCCCTGCATGTCAATACATAACCCACCTTCTCTTCAACACAGCGATAATGCACAGAAACACAAAATTTGTGATTTTCAACCAAGGCTCCACTGATTCTCTTTGTCTTCTCGACCAGCAATGCATAAACCTGCACAAAAGGTATACTAAGATGAAACTGTAAGCTTTATACTTCCCTAATCCCTTGCCTGATAAAAATTCCCACAAAAGAAGCAATCCAATAAATACTAGCCAACAACAATGATAGCAAAAGTTCCACTACACAAGCTCTCAACGGGAAAATAGAGTGCAAATGGATCTCAATACTGTTGAGAGCATCTGTTTAAGCTCCCACATTACTGGCAAGCTCATTCTACTATGTATTTCATGTATCTGGTATTGGTTGGACTTCCCACTAACTATGAAACAGACTCAAGCCCTTCCCGCACAATGCTTTGAGAAACTTTCAATACGGAGGGTTCAATCACTCTAATTTGACTCAAACTAACATACTGAAAACTTTCCCATGGAAAAAGAAAGAACGTTAAACACACAGTATGATGATGAGAATAAAATTGGGCATCCTTCAAGTGTCCATTCCATTTTGCCTCTCTATAATGAATATAAAGCAACATAAAACAGAATATAAAATAGAATTGTTCATACCTTGTCTATCATTGGTAAGAACTCACTGGCAGGCTGGTAGAGAACAACTCCACCCTGAGAGACAAAAAATAACAGTTGAAACTTGAAAGTGAATAACAAATCACCAAAAACATCTTGATAAGACCTATCTATTCTCTAACTTTGCCCCATCCTTGATGGTTAAAAGTAACAAAACCCCCCAAAATGAAAAACTGTATATTCTCAACCCGATGTAATAAATCAACATGTTCAGAACAGTGACAAAATCCCTGCGAACATAAGCAAGGCTTTAGACAACCATTTTAGAATCTCATATCATGCCGCACTTACTTTTTTGTCTGTTGTCCTGGTCATATCCGCCTTAGAGCCCTTTGAACTTTTGGCTGGTCCCATAATGTCCATGCCATGACTACCAGCATAATACAGTTCAGCTAACTTTACAAACTCATACACCTGCAAAAAATATTAAACAATACAGTAAGCCATTGTGCCAGTTAGAAGTCCTGCTCTACAAACACCAAGATGAAATCATGAAAAGCACAAAAGTTTCAAATATGTAAGTTGTGTACCTTCGCTGTGCACCTTCCAGTAATGATAGCAGTAGGAAAATATCTTGCCACTTCTCTAACCGTTTGACGCATCTATGGATAGCATCAAGACAGAATGAAATATGCTTAAAAAATGGAGCAATCTGTCAAAAAGAAGCAAAATTCTGTTTTCAAAGAAGTGAACTTGAGAAAGCCTAGATTACCTTTTTTGACATGTAAGCCCGATCAGGATCATTTACAATAGGTGAGAGAGTGCCATCGTAATCCAAGAACACTACAATTTGCTTGCCTTTTGAAGCATCCATCATCTTCTCAAACATGGTCAGCGCTGAGGGATGCTTACCCTGAATTAAAATAGCATAGCGAAATATAGGTCACTCAAATTGGAGATTGAAGAAACATTAAAATTTGGGAAATTTCCAGTCACGAGACATCTTGTAAAGAATCTGCGAACTTACAGTCCAGGCACGATAGGCTGCTTCCTGACTGGCATGAGTAGGAGATGAGGCTCTCATTGCAGTGATAATGCCATTAACACTTGGAAGAACCTTTCTTTGAGCTCTAGGTACTGAGCTACCAGATGTTGAACTTGGAGAATATGGTGATGATAATGAAAATGAAACCAAGGGTGAAACCGGGACTGGCACGGGAGGATCAGTAAGAACAACCGTGGAAGGATCAGTAAGAACATCAGAGATCGTGTTTGAAAGTACCATTCTCTGAACTCTAGGTACTGAGCTATCAGATGCTGAGCTAGGAGAATATGGTGATGATAAATATGAAAGCACGGGTGAATTTGGGACTAGTGTAGGACGATCAGTAAGAATAGCACTGATCGATCTTGGAAGCACCCTTCTTTGAGCTGTAGGTACTGAGCTACCAGATGTTGAACTTGGAGAATATGGTGATGATGATGAATATGAAAGCATGGGTGAATTTGGGACTAGAGTAGGAGAATCAGTAAGAACAGCACTGATTGATCTTGAAAGCATCTTTCGTTGAGCTGTAGGTATTGAGCTACCAGAAGTTGAACTAGGAGAATATGGTGATGATGAAAGCAAGGGTAAATTTGGAACCAGCGTGGGAGGATCAGTCAGAACAGCATTCTGGTCCAACCCGTATGCCATACCACCAAAAATGACTATGAAAATGATTTATCTTAAGACACTGCAAAGTTTGCCCTTTGAAGAACTTGTAAACTGAGCACTTATCCTTGACTCAATGTATAATCTTCACCAGTGAATTCAAAAGCAGGTGTTCACCCAACCCTTTTATCTATGAAAAACCACTTCTTCAATGTCTTCTGAAGTTTGCTGTTGTCAATGCAACCCATCAAGTCTTGAACTCCTGGAAAAGAAACATCAACCACATTAGAAGATACTTCACAATAACAAGTCATTAAAGTAGACTTCAGTTCCACAGCTAGGATTGCAGCATTTAAACGTGGCTAGTAATAAGACATGCACAAACATCAGAAAGTGTATATGTGTGAGTGTCAATCCAATGTGTAAGAAAACAATCCACCAGAATGAAACCCTCAGGTAACTCAAACATGCAATTACAATACTAGCACATAAGAAACTGGTGAAGTTGTATTTCCACAAGGCTTGTACCTGAACATCTCTAAGGTGGGCTAAACTGAGACTCAAATGAACCACAAGGAATTAGGTTGTCAGCTAAAGCTTTGCTGTAGGCTCACACCTATAGAAACACAAACAAAGAAATTTGAGGGTCAAGGCTTTATTTACAAACAAAGAAAGCAACTAATAACAATAATACCAGAATTAAAGGGAAGAAAAACAGAATTCTAAAACTCAAGTTTGCATGTGATATATCCAAGACAATACCACACACTTTACTATCAAGGAAGAATGGCTCCAGTACAGTTCACTTAGAATCAACAAATCATTATTACTTCTTAAAATGCCAAGAACTAAGAAAGCAGAATAAAATTTAATATCTATCAAAGATATGTTTTAACAAATTGGACAGGTGTCCCAATTTGCAACAAAATGAACCATTGAGACCCCTATTTGTCCAAGATACCCAAATCTTCAACAGCTAAGGCTTGGGTGCTTGAACCATCCCAGGGACAAAGAAGTTGCCCTCGAATCAACTAGGGCTTTTAAGTTTTAACCCTGTGTTACCAGAAACAGGAAACGAGAAACAGAGTAGCGAACAGGAACGGAATTATCAACAGAACTGTAAACAGGACTATAGGTTTTAAAAGGATAAGAAACTTGGTCATACCCCCCTGCTTACTCCCAGCATAGATTAATCATATAAAACTGATTAGCAATGCCCTAATATAGTGTCAGGACAGGAATGAGAACGAGAATGGAAAATGATTCTCCTGGTCAGGTCTCGATTAACATAGGGCCTTTTAACGATTAACCTATCCCTAAAATTTGAGTTTGCATTGGGAGAATTCGCCTAAATTTTCTTAGTGATTCCTTGCCATCCAATAGGCCTTTAAGTGAATTTGTTGGATCATTTTGGGGAGGGTGATTTGGAGAATGTCCAGGGCCACTAGACTGCTAGTCCACGATTATCAAAACTTCAAAAGAGCCTTGTGCTTTGCCAGCTCAAAATCAAAATCAAAACCTCACCAATAGTAACTGTTAGGACCAAATCAATCACCTCCGTCCTACAATGAGAAAATAAAGTAAGAGGGCAGGTACTTCTTAAAAAAATTCTCTGTCAAACCTCAGTTGTAGATCCCCAAAGATATCAGAGCAACAGTCAAACCATGCATTATAGAAAAAGATCGAGGTGGTAGGGCTTAAACTGCGAAGGGTCTCTTCCACTGCTTCACCATGAGCACATTTACTCTATGCTGTCCATTCACTACAACTTTTAAGACCGTGCCCTAAATTTTAACAGAGAGGGTAGGGACGCTGCAACATACCTATCAACTGTTGATACCACCATACAAAAACCCAAAAACGGAGACAAACTGTGTAAATGGCAGCGCAGAACAGATATCTTACCAATATTGGCTATATCCACCGCCTCCTTTCCTTTCTCCCAAGAAGTACAATTGAAATCCACGACCCACATCCACCAAATGAAGATTTAAGAAGCCCAATTAATTTATTTGTGCTTTTCAATTTATAAAAATGCCTTCCACGGCCCTAAAAATGACTCAAACGCTTTTTACTTGATCTGGCAGATCTGCATACCATGAATTCATACAACAGTTTGCATGTGCAAGTTTATAGATCTATATATTCCAAACCCGAATAGCATATTCCAAGGTCAACTCAATGCCAATTGCCATTACAAGCCAATAACCAAAGGAAATGCAAATTGGGGCCATAGAAACCGATGAAAGATGCCGATTAGAACGGCGAATATTACGGTATAACCTCGGACCCATCATGCAATGACAAGATATTAAACGATCTAATGGATCCTCATCCTACGTTCTTTTATCCACAAACAAAGACAAACCAGATTAACAGACACGAGAATCCTCGCAATCAGATCAAACTGACTGCAGATTTATTTGAGGGGATTGGCATCCGAGAAGTTAAAGTTAATGCACCTTGTGAATTGCAGGCGAAAAGCATCCGAGGCGACCCGGCTTCAATGGAGGCAAACGATAGAATCAAGATTAATGCAGCAGCAGGATACCAATCTCGTTTATATGCATTCTTCGCTGGTTCCCTTATTGCAATTGCAAGGCAAATCTTTGGGCGAAAACAGCCTTCAACCAACTATAATGGCATGAAAGACATTGACACGCAAATGCCCAAACCGACAAATGCGACGATATCTCGAGGCACCTTCTTTGACGAAAATACCGCTAACTGCCGCTAAATAT
The DNA here is from genome assembly GCA_010110895.2 of Picea sitchensis. Lineage (NCBI taxonomy): Eukaryota > Viridiplantae > Streptophyta > Pinopsida > Pinales > Pinaceae > Picea > Picea sitchensis. The sequence continues at coordinate 32,045 of SNQJ01S0150630.1, forward strand.
ACACAGACATATATAGCTTTCTCCGCCCTAAAGAGAGCAGAAATAGGCAGAAGGCCACGGGAATCCTAACAGATCTCTACGGCCGCCGGATTCGATCATTAAACTTGGCGCTTCAAATTTAATATATCGTAAACAACGACGACAAGGAGTCGGGAAGGGCAATCTCTATTCTACGCAAAGCAGGCATCAAGACATTTCACCACTCCTCGTAGTATTAAATGCTTCGCAGATTCGGAACCCGCAACGGACATTTTCTTTTATAATATTAATAATGGCTTACACGAGAAGCATGCGCACAGTGCGAATCGATCCCGCAACCCCACCCCACGTCTGGCCTTGTAATGCTCGCAACGACGCGTTAGACGACAGGGATTTGATAAACCCAGGACACCAAACAGAAAAAAAGAAATGAAATCTTCTTTTTTTATCAATTCAACGCTACGAGAAGAGAAGAGGAAAAAAATAACAGAATACCGTGTGCACATTTAAAATTCGCCGTGCTTACCAGAGATCGTGTCATGCAGAGGGCCGAATATGGAGCCGATTACACGAAGAATTATTTGAGATTTTGCAGAGACGTCGATTGTTCGGAGCGGGTAGTCAAAATTCAACGAAGAATTAGATACAATAACGACCGTATGTCTATCTGAGGGAGCCAAGCGGGCTGGAAGCTCGGAGTAACAACAACAATGGCGACTGTCTGAGAGGGAAAACAAAACAAAACGAAAAAACAGACAAACGAGAATGGGAAAGAGCTATGGCTAACAACCAGTTGTATCGTGAGTTGAATTCAACAATTTCATTCAATTGGACGAATGAGATTTGGTCGGGTGGGCAACGTGATTTATAGTTGCTGAGAGAGTGGATCCGGTTTCTAGTTGAGCCGGGCGGTGGTGGGGTAGCGGTGGAGGGGGGCGTAGCATTGACGGCCGGGCCACGTGGGGCCATCTCCTCTTGCCTGACCCTGCCAATTCTGGCCTTTCTGGGCTTCCGTCCGTCAGGGCAGTGGAGAAGAGACAATTCCCGGCCACTTTCACAGCACATACATGCAATTACGGATTCTGCATCGTCTGCCAGAGAGGATCCTTACGCTGGCTCCACGACTTCGTCCAGCCTGGCCACCGGCGGCGCTCCTCCTTCCCCATCGGCGCCGCTCCCGAAATACACGTCAGACCACCGTGTTTCTGCACTGCTCGGCCGGTCGCACTCGATCTCTCTTCCCCGGGTCGCACTCGATCTCTCTTCCCCGCCGGGCAATCATACGCACGCTTTGACGCATGTTCGGTTCGCCTAATCGATCACACGCAAGCGAACCCTTTGCCTCTCTTTAGCCCCTTAAAGCTGCCCGCCAACCCTCGGGTCCGGTCCGCCCGGGCAGTTTTCCTTCTCGCTATTCTATTCGCCCGTCCAATTACTTTAGTTTTTACTTAACAAGTTCTGTTGGTTTGCGGGGCCGCAAAATATTCTCGAACTCCCAAGAAAAAAGAAGGGGATTGTGTAACTTTCCTAGAGATTTCGATTTCCACTTTGAACAAGTCAAGAGGGAAGACAAAATTCGAGATGCGTTCACTTTCCCGCAAATCCCATGAAGCTTCTCATGCTTCACTGAAGTCAGAGGAAGCCGGCTACTTGTATGAAAACAATGTTGCAAATAAGACCCCAAGTGGTTTAATTGTCCCTCGTCGTATGGTGACTACATTAAAAATCAAAAGTAAATGTTCATGTGGCACGTGCGAAGCCTCTCGTTGTCTACAACATGTTCAAAAGGAGCCTCTCTTAGTCGGCAACATGTTCGAACGATGCACCAAGCACAAAATGGGATTAAGCCAATCTTATACGGAAAGGGTTTTTTATTCCTCTTCATACAAATTTCAAGCATAAGCAAAGTTTCGATTACAGATTTGATATGAATTCCACAAAAAAATTTAAGTATGTTTAGATTTTCATCATGATTCGAATTTCAGGTGGAGAAGTCTAAATGTTTTATGATTTGGACTTTTTCCTAGTAATCATTATTGGAATCTAGCTATAGAAGAATGGTTGGAATTGCAATTTTGCATTGTCAGATTTGCACTTTTTATTGCAGCAATGGATTCAGTGCTCTCAAAAACCTCATTTGCACTCAAATTGTGCAATCTCAACAATTGATATATGTGATTCCAACAATTTTAGGCAAAAATAATATGAAAAAGATGACCAAAAAAGATCCAAATTGTAGCATGTAAGCTACGCAAGTTTCATGCATAATGAAACAATGCACTCAAGGGTTTTGCTTAATTCTAAATTGACCTAGATTGTCGAAAAATCAATCAAAGTTCTAGATCGATTAGAGATTTGGCTTCTTGTGTTGTCGGATTTTGACAGCTTGAGGGAATCTTTCTACATGATTAGACAATATTGAAAAATCAATTAGAGTTCTAGATCAATTAGATCTCTAGTTTCTTGTGTCGTTGGATTCCAAGAGATTGAGGGAAGCTTTCTACATGATTAGACAATGCCATTGAGCACTAGTTTTCGTAAATCCCTACACAATCAATGTGCATTTCTCATCATCCCTAAGCCAATGCACATGACTATTGTTCCTTCATGATCTTTAGTGCACCATTAATGTAATGCCAATGTCCAATTCACATGGTGTCAGCTTAGTCTCATCCAACCGCAATTATGTGTATTTGGCACACAACCCCATGCACTCTAGAAAGTGCTTGTCCTTCATGTCCCAAGTTCTAATTCAATGCCTACACACTTTGGCATATCATGTGCACCCTTCATTGTCTCATGTAAAAGAATTTTTTAAGGATTCATAACTATCTTTTTAGTGTAGAAACTTTGGCAATCTTACCAATTCTTAAATGACCAAAATGTTTGGCAATATTTTCTTGATTACGATTTGACCCAAGCCGTCGAAAAATTTATCAGAATCGATCAAAACTTTGACTTCTTGTGTTGTTGAATTCCAATAGCTTATAGGGTTCGGCTCCACAAAGCCTTATAAAACCCAAAAGAAATTTAATTTAAGGAATGCTAACCTAACATTTTATTTTACTTCATAATCAGCATATAACCAAAATTTATTGAACTGAACATAATAGCTTATGAACAACCTTATAACCCTTAATATTCCTTAAATTGCATAAAACAAATACGTAAATTAAAATACCTTGGTCTGATGCTAACCTTCCGCTTGTCTTGTTGACCTTCCTGCTGCTTCCGCTTGTCTTGTTGACCTTCCTGTTGTTGCCTTGCCTAGCTTGAAGCCACAGACCAACTCTGCCAAAACCGTGTTTCCACCCTACCAACTAGGACAACTTCCTAGCTCCAGGATACCATATGGATATCCTAGCCCCCGTGCCCAAAACCCCCAGCAAACCAGTGCCCCCTGTACTAATCCTTCCCGACTACAGAACTCAAACTCCCCTGCACAAATCCAAGAGAAACCTCCAAAAAAAAAATGATCCCTCCTTCCATAAGCCTCCCCCCTCATATGCCACCTTTCCCTTTCCTTATCCCCGCATTCATTGTCTTATCCGATTATTAATGCTCCTTATCTGATTATTAATGTTTTATCCTATTATTAATGCTCCTTATCTGATTATTAATG
>SNQJ01S0150631.1:7663-30873 GCA_010110895.2 Picea sitchensis
CTTTAGGATCTATCGAGACTTGTAATCTAGGTATAATCATGTAGGATACAACCGACCTAAAACCTCGTCTGCCTTACCATGTAGCCTTTCAGATAGTAGTGGCTTATCCCATGAAAACTTTTACTCGGAATATCTTCCGCATGGTGGTTGATAAGGGAGCCTCGACATGCATTATGTCATTGGCATGTTGGAAGGTCTTTGGCCAACCCGTTTTGTCTCTGTCTCCTACTCTCCTCACTGCTTTCGACGGTCGTTCGTTCCGACCACATGGCATCATTCCCTCTTTCCCCATGCAGTTAGGAGGGAAGACTGTGTGTGTCGAGGTAGAGGTAGTCGATGCTCCCCTCGACTATAACCTCTTGTTAGGAAGGAGTTGGAATTATGCCATGCAAGTTTTGGTTGCTACCATTTTCTGGGTCTTGTTGTTTCCACACGAGGGTCGGATAGTGACCATCGATCAATTGTCTTTCTCCAGACCTAACCCTTAATTGGGGGAATCCACGGTCCCGATAATTGATAATCCTTAACTGGGTGTAGTAAACATAGGGGTTGGTTTGTGCTCATCTTTGGTGGGTACCTTCGATTACCTGCCCCCCTCGAGGCGATATCAAGTTTATATCCAATCACCATAAGGTTGAGATTTTTCAAGTTTCATCGTTCCGCACAACTTACTTCGATGATCCGTGGATACTTCCTTCCCCATCGGTCACGAAGGATGGGACAGGGCACCCGAGCATGTCCATGCCCTTGTTCGCAGCTGAAGTAGCATACTCTTTAATCCAGAAAGCTTAAGCCAACACTGATCCAACTCCTGCACAAGAGTTCGATCCACTTCTAGAGCCTATTTGGGCTCAAGGTTCTCTCGCTAACACCAATTCGTTAGACTTAGTCTTTCCCTCTGATGAAGCAGTAATTGAAGCAATGACTATTCCAGACAAACCCTGGGATGATATTCATCACAGATTATACTTACTCCCAGAGTTAAGTAGAATCGAGGCCAGAGAATTCACCTTGACTATGACTGGAGATAGTTCTTGTCCTATTAATCCCTTAGCTACACACAAGGTCTATGTTGAAGGTAATATGGCAACCATCATTGAACCCATATCGATCAATATCTCCAGAACCCCTGGCATCGTAGACAATGTTTTCGTCGGAGCATACTGCTCCCCCGAGGAGATACCCGCCATTGACCCATAAAGTTTCCATCATGAGCTAACTTTGTTGTTTTTCAAGCTCTCTTTGAGATCCGAAAGCAACATCCGGTGAGACTGCATTTATTCTTTTCGATCTCGTCTGGATTAACTGAGAAAGGTAACCTCTATGGGTCTTCTTTTAAGCCCTTTTCAGACCCTCTAAACATGAAAAGATTGTCGAGCGATCTTGTGGCCTTTGACGCTCGTTAAACTAAAATTTGAAGTCACATCTATCCGGCGGTAGTTTACCCCTTTTTCAGTACAGACGGTCAACTGTACGAACAAAGGTATACTCTATGGAACTTCAGTTCTTTAGAAGAGTACCCTCAGGTATAATTTTACCCCTTTTTCGGGCCTAAGGGACTAAACTTAAGAAAAAGGAGCCCCCTTGGAGTCCATAGTTAAGCTCTTTTCAAACTCCCTAAAATTGAAAATATCGTCGAGTAACCTTATTATTTCACACTCGTTAAATTGGTCCAGAAGAACATTCCTGACGGATTCCATAGTTAAGTTTTTTTCAGACTCCTTAAAAATGAAAAAATGGTCAAGTGATCTTGTCCTTATCACACTCATTAAAATGGTTTTGAATAGACGTCTTGTCAATGCTAGTTTACCCTTTTTCGAACCGACTAGACTATCTTCGAAAAAGGTACCCCAATGGAGTCTCCTTTTGTGTCTTTTCAGACTCTCTAAATATGAAAAAACACTGAGCTTACCTTCTTTGGGCTCGTTAAACTTACATCGAAGGATGTTACCATTGTGTGTTTTGTTAACCGCATTTGCATACCTTATATGCCAGCCTTGTAGCACTTTGCTTCTGCGTCTTAACACCCTTGGCCCCCGGAGGATTTTTCCTGAGTATCATTATTTTGAACATCAGTCTTGTCCTTGCGCCTTGAACTTGTATGTGTGTAACACTCGTTCCTCCATTGTAACGTAACATTCCTTTATTCTTTTTCCCAAAATTATTGAAAAAGACAAAAAAAATCAAATATACCCCAAAAAGAGGAAGGGAAAAGTATTTTCTTTATTGGCAACATAATGAGTCACCCTTGGATAAAGCACATCTATCTGTTTGTTCGTCAAACTATGGGATGTAGTACGACCTTAGGAAGTTGTTCTCGCTACATAGAGTTGTGTCCTCCTCCGTTTGGTTATTCTTCCAAACATATGGAGAGTTTGTGTTGCCTCCTGCTTCGTAAACTTATGATTAATGCCATGTTGCCTAAGTCTCATCATTTTTCATGTTGTTGTCCAAGGGAAGTTTCTACCAAGCCTGAGTCATCCCCTCTGCAATTTGTCTCTTGCCTTCATACCCAGCCATCCTGAATGTCCAATCAAGTCCTTGTTCGAAATCAATGAAGCCTTCAGTCTAATCATCAAGATTATCTAGTCCATGATCGACGAGTCATCGAAGACCTCTAGGTAGTGAAGTCGTACTCTCATATTACACTCCTACCTTGAGTTTGAAGATTTTGAAGTTGTTGCTCAAGCTCTGAAGATCTCATCTCCAGCCATCAGGCCGTATAAGCTTTTAGAAAATGGATACTCTATATGTATATCTTTTTTATTTCGAGATGTAGCTACGTTGTGTATTGTTTGCGGCTACACTTTATATAGTTATTTGACATGGATCTACAGTGTATTTGATTGGTAGCCATGATTCTATTTTATCCCGAGCATGGGTATGCCTGCCTCAGTGAGACATTTTTTATTTTGTAGATGGTGCCTCTCGGTTCCTGGTCCCTGGGCTCACTTGTTCGACACATCAGTAAATATTGGTAATGTATTTCGGCCATCAAATGCTCTTCTGACCTCAAACATTAGGGGGCATCTGTTCTAACCCTAATTTTCACCATACATGCTTACCTGGCATCAGGCCATCTCAGATCCCTTCTTTGCCAAAGAACTGCTAAACAACTCTTTAAAAAACCTCTTTTATAAGGTCCCACATACCCTACTCCATTATTGAATGCGTGTACACGTTGGATGACCTAAAACAACCCGCGTGGACCTACAAAAGAACGAAAAAAGGAAAGTTGTTGACGGAACACACAACTTTGGGTGAGTTAACTGAAACTTCTGGTCATGCATGGTTGAGGGTTCGTCCAAATACCTAGCTTCTTCTAGCCTATAAAAGAATGGTTAGGGGTCCCATTTGGAAAGAGGAGAATAAGAGTAAAGAAACTCTACCCAATTTCACATTCCCATTGTCCCAACCCTTTAGCCATCCTTGTGCAAAGAGAGATACAAAGCAAAGAAGTTGGAGTACATTTGAAGAGGAGCCCAGGATCAGGATTCACAGAGCAGTGGCCAGTCTCGATGTTGTAAGTTGATTCATTAAAGTTAATAATAAAGAAATGATTTTCCCATCCCGCTATATGAGTTCTTCATAGTTCACTAAATATATGTTTGAATCTCTAACCCATTAGTCTGTAGGTAAAATGCATGTGTAGTTTGTTGCTTGTTTTGTATGCAGGTCAGCCTTGGGAGGAGAGTTGCTAACAAGCTATCAAGCATGAAGAAGGATCGACATCGAACATCTGGAACAAGGTATGTTGGTCTAACCATGTATTTGCTGAAAAGAAATGGGGATTAGGTTTGGGGACGAAGGTAGAAGGTAAGTTTCTTTCGATCATATCTACATGCATAATATAACCCTATTTGCTAGTCTGTAGGGGGATTTCCCACCACAACAAGCATTTCCAGCTTCCCCCTCCACTTCTCAAGCAGGACCATCTCGATCGCCTTTTGAAAGACAATCTAAGCTCGAAAACAACCTTGCCACTATGAAGATGATCCCGAGCATCTTGCCTAGATATATCCCACCACTAAGCGGCATAGTGAATCGAGAAACTGTACCTAGAGACTTCAACTATGTTTTGGTCACTGCGTACCTCCTGAAAGGAGTGTGCGCAGTTGGTGCTGACTAGGATAAGCTCACAGCGTTGAAATTCAGTGATTTTAACCTTGGAGATCGCAAGGTTTACACTATGCTAGCCTCGCACAAGTACCTAACTATCACAAAAGGGAGTAACCCGAAGATTGTCCCTCAACAATGGACCCATAACCTCACGTAGTCGACCCTCCTTAATGTAATGAAGATTCCTCACTTCTGGAGGCATCAGGAAGTAAATGGATGCGTCAGATTGTTGTTATCCTGCTACCACATAGGATACCTATGGTTGGATCGCCGCATCACAGTGGATCTGATTCTGATCAATCAGATCACAGGGCTAAGCATGCAGGGCCCTGAACCACAGGAGTTTTACCCAGGGAAGACCGCAGATCGTGCTCTCGCCCAATGAATAAAAGACACATATGGCGATGTAGAGAAGGGCACACAAGGCTACAAGGTAGCCTCCATCGAGAATGCAGCAGTGCGCCTTGGTTTCTAGATGATCATAGGAAAGTTAGTCCATAAGAACCAACCCACACAGGTGATTGGATTTGTAGTTGACCTCGCAGGGAAGTGCATGGAGGGACTACAAATAAACTGGGTGAAGTACCTGGTAAATCAGCTAGAGCTTGACTACAGAGAAGCGCAAGACCAGGGGTATGGGTTCCACTTTAGTTGGTTGCTCATACTCATCKCTTTCATCGCCTGGGAGCTACYAGAAGGTGCCACTTTTCTGGAGATCAAACCCTTYGAACCAATGGCTAYGAAGTTTTGTACGATGTGGTACTCCAGCGACATGAACAAGCAGTGGCAGTCTAATGTCATATTCCACGTGTATTACAACCAAGTGAAGAATGTCATCCAGTCTACACCGTGCCTCACACCGAACACACTTCATAGGTTTCGACCTTTGATCAAATTCAACGCCGACCTCCACTTCACTTATATCATAATGCACGTTGATGAGCACAAACAACAACTCCAGTTGTACTACAAGCTGACAGATGAAGACTTGGAGCAGATTACCAAGGAATGGTCAGTGGACCTCCTTGTTCCAGCGGACCCCGCAAAAATATCCGACGTGGATAGCCCTAAAGATATATTAGATACACTTGGACCAAGCAAGACTAATAAGGGTGATGAAGTTCAAGACATCCATAGCACATCCACGAAGACTACTTCACTCTCACCTGTGCAGGGAGGTGATGGTGAAGAACTAGGTGGCACAGAGATTGAGAAAAACAAAGGCGAGGTTACTCTTCCTAGAGAGGAGGAGGGGCCCTCTAAGAAAAGGATGTTCCCCGACCAAATCCCTCATCCTGGAAGACAACTAAGGCCACCCAGACTATGTTTAAGACTACCCTCACACAGGACGACTTTGACTTCTTGATCGTCGCGCTGAATGATGCCTCACTAGAGATCGCAAAAAGGAAAGAAGCGAAGCAGGAGGAGATATTCAGCTGACTCAAGGGTGAACTTCAAGAAGTGTAGCAGGCACTCCAGCCTAGCCAAGTCATTTCTACTACACCTTTGATGACGGGAACAGTAGGAACAAGAGATAAGCCCACTCAACTACACCAGATCGCAGAGAAAGTCGAAGCTCGACTTCGACGACCTCACGAAGACACAGCGCAAGCCACCCAGGCTTTGGCACAAGTACAGAGCACACTTATAGAACAAAAAAGGAAGGCAGAATAGGAACATCTTGCCTTGCAAGCGAACTGGGAGAAGGAAAAGGAACAGTTACAGCAGAGCAAGGACCAATTGCTAGCAGAGCAACTTGACATACAGGAACGAGTTCACAAAGAACTTCGCTCCGTGACGGTCATTGAAGTGAAGATTGAAGAATGTGTCCCTCAGCAAGTGACACAAATTGAAGAAGTAATCCAGCAACTTTAGCAGCGCATCACAGATCTGGAACTTCATACCGTACCTGAGACTCCACAAGAAGTAAGAGATCTAAGGGAGGCAACTGCTTGTAGTGCAGTTGACAGGTTAAAAACCTTGGCTTTGGAATGTAAGCAGCTAAGCGCTAGAAGCACCCAAACTTATGAGAACCCTGGGTCTTCCCCTATGCCAACAAATGGTACGACATTAGAAACGCAGCTCCAAGATGCCAAGCAGCATGCAGATACGCTACAAGCGCAGTTGAAGGCCTTGACCCCAGTCGAAAGAATGAAGCGATTTCCAGAACAACGCACCGCCCAATAGCAGGTACACATGTTGCAAAGTAAAGTGATGGAAGTCTCTCAATGAATTCAACCCCTCCAAGAGAAAGCATGCCAACTATTCACTGAAGTTGAGAGCCAGGAAGTCAAGCTTGAACAGGTTGTTATCACTGCATAACAACGCATGGAAGGACCAGTAAATGACACAGTGATCTAGGAGTTCACTGAGCAAGAGGTTATCGCACTGCAGCAGGTTGAAGTAACTCAAGCCAAGCTCAATACATTCGAAGCAGAGTTGATCAGAACAGAGTGACTTGGGATGAGTCACGGGTGAGTGTTGGGGACCTATTGGCCCTCGACCAAGTTTTGAGGAATACTTGGTCATATTTGACCGTTTTTGGACTTCGAAAGCCTCTCAAAGAAGGAGAGCCAAGAGAAGCAGAGATCACGGGATCTCGGCCCACTTTTGGGGACCTTTTATGGTTTTGGGTTAATGTAACAGGAAAGGGATGTCAGCCCGTGGGTTTACCCACGCTTAGGCCCATTTTTGTAATCTATAAATAGATACTTAGGAGGACAGTAGTAGTAGTAACAGTAGTAGTACATCTATGTGATGTATAGTTGATGGCTTAGTGCTAGTAATTGGATCTGTGTGATCTGTTTCATATTGTAAGTGTTCTGTGCATGATTGTAAGAAGATTGCAAAGCTCAGTGCAAGTTGTTGTCGTTTAGTGCTGAGGTGCAAGGAAGAAGGATCTAGCGAGCTACGCAGATCTTCTATCATGTGCGAAGTAAGGATTATTGAAGCTCTGTGTTGTAACTGCTTGACCGAGATAATAAAGAAGAAGAATTTGTGGACGTAGCCCCAGGGTGGGGGTGAACCACAGTGAATTTGTGTGGTGTGCTATGTGCTTCGATCTGATGCTAAATGCCTTGATGTGTTGAGATAGATCTAGTTATGATTTGTGCTTATAAGATGCGAATGAATGTTAGATCTGATATATAAATCTCTTAGTGCTTGATCTGTTGAATCTAATCTATATTTCTGTCGCTAAAGTATTGAATCATATTTAATCTGAGTATTCACTACGAAGCTCTGTGATGTCTGCGAAGTATAATAAGGGTTAAATATTGATGAATGATCTATGCTAGTGCCTTGTAAAAGATATAATCACATATCGGTGTCCCAGCTAAGGTTGCAGACATCTGAGTCCTGCAACCACCCCTGCCTCTACCTCGGTGAGACTTCATCTGCTTCGTAGGTGTTGCCGAAAGGGTCGGTAGTTAGGGTTTTGTTGGTGCGCTCTTGAGCATTGAACCTTGGGTCTGCCCCTATTCCAACATTCCCTTTGTTGTTCATTTCAAAGGAATGATTGTTGTTCCCTTTGGAAACATTGTTATTTTTTTTACATTTATGGGTCTTTTTCTTTTCTTTTTTTTTCTTCTCCTTGGTGAATGAGAAATATTTTTAATGTTCTAGGTCCTATTTGACATAATGATTGAGAAATCAATTTATTTTGGTTTATTTATAAACATAATATTATTTTTAAGGAATAATTATGCAAAGATTATTTCATCATGCCAACTTTAAACTTTCTTAAATTGTCAAGTCCTTGATTTCGTAAAATTTATGATGATTACCCAAAAAATTGTATTTAAATATTTCCATCATTATCTAATGAATTGTTCCTCAACCTCAATCTTAGTAAAGAAAAATATATTTACCAATAGTAATTTAAAGGTTCTTATTTTTTGAGAAGCAAAATTACCCAAGTTGAAAATAGTTACTAAAAAACTTTTTACGCCATCCCTAGCTCTTAAGGAGCCGACATGCCACCCCATCTATTAAGTAATCTTTTGTAGATTAACAATAAACATAGTTGAATTTTAAACATAAATAGTAAATTGAAGGATAGGAGGTCTCATCACGAGTCGACCTACCATGATCATARGTCCTAAAAAAGTGACATTACCACCACTGGTCACCAAGCCAGGGTAATGGCCTTGAGTTGAAAACTSAAGGACAAGAGGTCTCATCATGATTCGACTCGTTCACTTTTGTTATCTCCCTTGAATGGCATTGTTATTAACTAGTTCCCAAGCCAGAACAATGATCTTCAATAGAATTCTAAGTAAATTGAAATGCTCTTGCAACTATGTACTTATTTCTAATAGATGGGACAATGGCATCTCAATGGGATAAAAAGGCATCCATGTCGAGTCTATGGACGTCTGCTGGCAGTAGTGGCCATGCCTATGGTATAGAAGTTAATTCAATACTATGATATACTTGGTTACCCTGTTTTCTTAAAACTAACTATCAACAAATCTTATTGTTTCATATATAAGGTTTGCTAGAACTCATGGTTCTTTGGGTAATATTTAATCAGTTCTTAGATAATGATGGTTATGGTTTATATCTATTAATGTGTTCTATATATTCACTTTACATATCAGGGGTGAAAAATTTTAGGATATTTGAGATTTGAAATTTTCTATCATCTAATCTATCATTCCTTTATTCTAGAAAGATTCATATCTTTCACCAAAGATAGTTGTTTTTCCCAAGCAGTCGCCATTTATTTGTATTTTAACAACACTACTATTATTTGGGGGTAGAATAAACAGTCCTATTTCTTATTATGAACACCAGGAAATTGATCGATCTTGAGAAGCAAAGACTGAGATAACTAATTCTCACCATTTTTGTGCCCATAGAAACCAAAGTTGATGGGTATAGGGAATGTTTTTTGTTCTTGTAATTTTTATCCTCTTTTATATTCTATTTTTATCCATTATTATCACATGGAATTCATAACATGATGATGTCACTTTTATATATAATGAGGTAATTGAGGTGATGAATTACTGATTGAGGCTACTAATGATATGTGTTATAGAAATCTTGATGGAAGGACAATTAATTAGTTTGGGAGAAGGAAACCATGCTACACTTTATGATTACTTTCTTTCAGCTTGCATGGCTTCCACCTTCCATATCACTTTTAGCATCAACTCATCCTACAACAACTTCAACCAATATCAATCCATCCACGCCATTCCATTCTTTCATGGAGGTAAAACTTGAGGTAAAATAGCATAATTTTTTTACTTTATTAAAAGTTTAGGAGAATGTCATGAAAAACCACTGAGCATTATTCACTCATATTTTTAAGCCATTATTTCCATTTCTTTACCACTCTCCATTTTTCAAAAGACATCAAAGCTTTTAGTTTGGGGGAGGGTATTTTTCATTTCTTTACCTATCAAGACCATGTCATTATATTCTTTCTCACCCATTACTATCCTTATTTATTCCCAAAACCTCTCTTATTCCTTGTTGTTATACACCAAGTTGAGGTTTCAACAGTAATTGTAGCAACCACGTCAATTTGTTTTCTAGTTGCATGAGTACATGATAATTCTTCAGTTTGGGGGAGGAGTTGTTATGCAGGATGGATGTTTTATCATTTCTTCCTCATTTAAGGTATACAATTTCACTTTCATATAGTGCATAAATGGATTTTCGGACAACTTGAATATATCATTAATATGTACAAACCCAGAAAATATCAAGCTAAATCAATCTGTAAATTTCATAAATCATGCACTGTCACTTACAACCATTTTTGTTGATATCTTAAAATCCATGCATCAGATTTCTTTGATTTTCTGTATTGAGAAGCATTAATATCATAGAAATATGCTTGCAAAATTTCAGCAAGATCTGATTTTAAGGAAAAAATTGTTGTTACTTATATCATATTTTTCTACAACTTCATATACATATGATTGAAAGTAAATGTGAAAATTGTTACAACTTCACCAACATTGTTAGAATTGAATAACTATTGTTTTGGGGGAAGAAGTATTTTTTTTTTTTTTCGTTAAATCATGAGTTGGAGTAAACATTTTGGTTATTGAATTGCAAGTTTGTTAATATAGAGGAATTGGGTTGCATGAGGACATGCAACAAGTTTAGTTTGGGGGAGATGTTGGGCCATTAAACTATCATTATTTCTACCATTTCTTGACACATATTTCATCCATTTCTACCATTCTTTATCACGTCATTTATCATAATTTATCATATAATTCCATTTTTATAATTATTTATTGTCTTGTGGGTAAAAAATATTTGTTCTCCTTTATTTTTAATAAATTGAAGATTAATATGCATAATTTTGCTGATAATGGTTTATTAATGAATATTTTATAAAATCACTCATGATTTTAGCCTCCAAGATCTCTTCCAGATTGCAAAATTGATTTTCAGTTTTTATAATCACATATTCCAACTTAGAAATCCGTTGGAATAAGAAGTGACAGTTTTTAGTTGGATATTTTGGGAAACTAAAGAAGAATATTGAAAATCCGAGACATGGGTTTTGTGTAAAACGGACCAATTCAGCTTCCATGAGAGCAATTTTTCCAAAATTCGATCTAGATTGAGAGAAACAGAAGGTTCTTTGAAGACAATTTTATCTGATTTGTTGTTGTGACCGTTTTCTAAATTCTTCCAATGCAATACCAGATTCGACTTGTTTCAACGGACTGGTGATGGAGAGATCTTCCAGATTTGATATTGTTTATTCAGATTATGTACTCAATCCAAAATTGTAATAGGAAATCATTTTGTAATCCATTTAGTTGTAATTTCCCTTTCCCCTCTGTGTATTTAAATGAAAGCGGATTAGAGGAAGAGGGAGGGGATTATGGAATTGATGGAAAATTATTGAATTTGAGGCAAAGCTAAGAACTTAATTCTGGTGTAATTATTTCTCTAATATATTTTAATGAAGGAAGATGTCCATTGAGTTTTGCATATATTATTTGTAATTTGATTTGAATTATTTTCAAGGCAGAAATGACTCTTTGGCAGGTGGGCCCACTTCCCTGGACGAGGTGATGCCTTGAACATCGAAACTAGTGTAGTTGTGTGCTTGTTTCTTTGAAATTCAATTTGTGTTCCTTAAATAAAATTTCATTTTCTTCAAGTAATTTGTTGGCTACTGTATTAACCAGATTTGATATTTCCTGCAATTTCTAAATTTCATTTAATTTATTTCTCTAGATTAGCATTTGAATTATGTTGGGTGCAATAAGTTAAATTTCCAATTCAGCAAGGCGYTGTTTACTTTAGTGTTGATTCAAGTTGTGTGATTAGCATAAGTCTTCTTTCCTGTCACTTGATTTTTGCTTCTTAAATTTAGTATTGATATTTAAGTCTTGCATTTTATTTCTTGTTGAATGAGCTTGATAGTGTAGAACATAATCATGTAGGACCAGTGTTAGTCATGGGTAGTTTATTGCATATATTTTGTAGACTTCCTTGAAAGAAAAAGACATTACTCGATTGATAATTAATGTACATGTGATTAGTTTTTTCTTTATTAAGCAATTAATTGTCCCCAACAACCACCATAGATGGTCACAAGTTTACAGATGGCATTCACCACACCAGTTGGCCTCCGGAAGGAAATGGGCCTTGCTCCATGAGGTACAAGTCAGTATTATGGTAAGAATCATTTCAATATTTAAGCCATTTGATTATGGTGTATCTTAGATTTCTCTATATTTCATGATATGTGCTTGGACATTATGCATTTTTTCCTACTTCACCTTGGTGGTTGACATTGCGCCCTAGTAAGTGGTCTTCTTTGGGAATGGTTTTGCTACTGGGAAATCCCTTAATGAGCCATTTTACTATTCCCGACCATACTTACCATTTTCCATATTTTTTCCCCTTCGTTTCCTTATCTCTTGGGATTTTAGGGTGTATTGAACCAAGAAGCGGTTGTCCCTCATTCTATGGGAAGAAGGGGTTAAAGGCCAAGAGGGGTTGGTGTTGGGTAAAATATAAAAGCCATATATGAACCTTCTAGATGCTTCACCCAAGGATAACCCTAGAGAGAAATAAAACGCTTATATTTGAATAAAAGAGGACCCATAATATAACAAAGAAATGCTCGAAAGGTATATTGAAGGATAGGAGGTCTCATCACGAGCCAACCTATCACGTCTATGGATATCTAGTGGTATGACATTGTCATTATCTGGTCACCAAACTAGGTCAGTGACTCTTAGTTGCATGGCTGAGAGAAATGGGGTCTCATCACAAGCCAACCTTCACATTTCCATTAGGAATTTGTGGATGACATTCCCACCATTTGGTCATCACACCAGGGCAGTGACCTTCAACCTCTCCTTCTGCTAAAGAAAATATAAAGAAAGAAAGATAAAAGGATAATGATGGGCTTGGAAAAAGTGCATTGGGATGAAGGTGCCATACGCCTCTACAAAGGCACCCATGGATGAAACACTAGGACCCTATTATGTCATGAGCCCTATTCCCATTGGTCTTGACCACATCCACCCCATACACTCTACATGGCTTAGAGAGGGACCTCTTGGAGCTCTCTCATTGAACTAGGGAAATATCTTGATCTAGATTTTATGAGGTAGGCAATGACTACTGATTATTAGCAGGTGCTTAACACAAAATAATAGAGATCTGATAAAGCGGTTTTCTATTAAAAAAATAAGGCTGAAACTGTAAAATGCAGTGTGAAACAAGCTTGTTGGAATGGTGGTGAAAGCTTATCTCACGAGAAGAGTTGAATTACAAGCTCTCATTCACAAGAAGATGAAGTCCTGAGGGCTCTAAAGGCCTTTTACAATAAGCAGGGAATGCAAAACCCTAGACATCCAAAACATAACCCTAGGATAGGCGTAAAGTCATGTAGGGCCCCATGCGGGTAAGTTAATTAACTTCTAAGAATTAAGTAACTTTTGCATCTACGATCCATTTAGGAGTATGATAGCCTGTTAGAAAGGTATATTTGAGGATATTCATGTTGGGGGCTCAATCGTACCTTTGGATATAGTGAAGCTCTATCCCAAAAACCATTTAAACCCTTAAAATGACCAGGAAGTTAAAACTACTAAAATAGTAAATTGTCAAAATTATGGAAAACTATTTTGAGCAAGTTAGAAAAGGTGGGTAGACACTGTATCCACCTGTATCAATCCTCACTCATTAGCAGGAAATGGTCTCCATTGCGTTAATTTCCCCCTATCAGGTGAGGAAATTTCTATTCAATTTGGCCGCGGGTGAGCCACTTGCCTTGGTGCAAGGGCTGCCCTACTTTGACAACTCGATAAAGTTGGATCCTTTGTTGTCAGGGAGTCCCCTTGATATGTGTGTGTCCACAATATTATCGTTGGATGACTATTGTATCTTGATCGAGGTTGAGCTCTATTGGTTTTAGGTTATACATTATCTCTGAGGTATCCAATAGTGGTGGGAAATAAAGGCGAAGGAGATCCACGTTGAACAACGGGTGCAAGCCAAGGAAAGGAGGAATGTTTAGCTCAAAAGAATTATCCCCATGGACTTGGTGATGGTGAATGCATTACTATAATGGAGTGGGTGAAGCTTTGATGGGGTCCTATAAAGCGTTCTTTCTGCAAGTGCAACCAAACTTTTGCACCACACGGAACTTATGTGGCACCCGATGTTGATCATGCGCTTCTTGTACTTGTCATCGGACCATGGGATATCCTGAACTGTTGGTGGATGTGTTGGACCCACTCAATGAAATGGTTCCTTTTAAACCAGTTAGGCGGTAGATGATTCGGCCAAGGTGATTGCAAGGGGAAGTGACATCATGGGACCTAATGGTTTGGAATCCCAACCCCACTTGGAAGCGGTTGTGGTTGGTTGAGCTATGCGGGGAGCTCGATTGGCATCTATGTTGGAAATAAGGAAGGCTCTCATACCATGTACAAGGGTGCTTTGAATTGCTTTAATGCAAAGGATATGCACGATCATTCAATTACGACCTCGGTTTGGCCATTTGTTTGGGGTGGAAGGTCATGGATTAGTGAGCTTGGTGTCGATAGTGACTAGAGCTCGACGAGGAGTAATGAGAAATCAATTGTCAATCTAGACAATGGTTTGTGGGATTCAAAATGTACCGAGACTAGTTGAAGAAGAGCAGCGTGGCCTCTATTGTGATACTCTTCTTAGAATTATGAGAATCGTCATCTTAGAAGCGATCAACAACCACAAAACATAGTCATTTCCCGCTTGGTGGATGAGGAGGGCGAACATGTAGTCCATTGAGATGGATTCCCTTGGCTTTTCAGAATTGGGAAAGAGGGGTGTACAAGCCATGTTCTTAGTGGTTGGTTTGGCAATAGCACTGACGGTCAAGGCACGATATACTTGCTAACATCCTGTTGAAGTTTGACTAGTAGAAATGTTTTGTAGCAAACCATTGTCTTTTATTGTAGAAGTGTGATTCCACCCGCTTGTAGTGGGATTCCCATATCAACCTCGCTCGCACATGGAGCAGATATGGCCTATAGATGACACAAAAACCATCACGAAGATGCATTGTATTGACAACTGCGTTTGCACCCAACATTTGGTAGGTGGTGGCGAAGTGCGGGTGCGTCTCATAGAGTTGGGGCCATCGGAGGTCTCATAGCGCAAGAATCTAGCACCTCTGTGAGCTCCACAACTAGTGGTCTGTTGAGGCAATCATCAACGCGATTGGTCTTCCCTATTTTATACTTGATGTTGAGGTGGAATTTACGCAAGTATGTGGACCACTTTTGATGGCAAGCGATACGCAATTTTCCTTGCAATGTCTGCATGAGCGCGATTAAACATGATCGGTCAATGAATGATTTTCTCCTTCCCAAGAATGTAATGTACTCCACTAAGCGGAAGGATTTCCTGATGGAGTACATTTCTTTGTCATAAGTAGGGTATACGGTTAGCATCTAATAGTGTCTCACTCGATGGCCACCCGAGGTGGCTGTTTTGAGTGAGAACGACGCCCATATCATAGTCGGAAGCATCTATCTTGATATCAAAGGTTGTTGCGGAGTCCGATAGTGAAAGTATTGGGGTTGAGCACAAGCACTTCAAATCGTAGAGCCACTTATTGTTGGGGTGGCCCAAGAATTTCTCCTTACCACCACCCTAGTTATTTAGGTTGAGGGGCCCATGCAATATGGGAGAATCCCAACAGACACAGCGGTGAAATTGGCATGGCCAAGAATCTCTGAATCTCGATGAGTGTGGTTGGGGCTAGTCATGGATGACTTGGATATTGGTTGGATCCACATGTACACCAAGTTGATCAATTATGTATCCCAGATAATGGACCCTATCCATCTTGAGAGGCATTTTCAAGTTGGCAAATAGCTGTGTTGTCACGAGTGTGAAATAATTTTTGAATATGTTGCAAGTGTTTCGTCGAAGTCTTGTTGTATATGAGGATATCATCGAGATACACCACTACAAAAATATTGGTGAATAATTCGCCGGGATATCATCCATCATCCTCATGAAAGTGTTTGGAGAATTTGTCAAACCAAGGGCATGACCAACCATTCAAAAGACCTTCCTTTGATTTGAAGGTGTTTTTCCATACATCTGTTTGTTCTCGGGGACTTGGTGGTAGCCAAACTTGAGATCAATCTTATGAAGTATTTTTTCCACAATGAGTTGATCAAGAAGGTCATTGATTCAAGGAATTGGGTAATATGGGTTTCTTATTGTGATTTTATTCAAAGCTCAATAATAAATGTAGAGTCACAATTTCCATCTTTTCTTCTATACCGACATGATTGGGCTCCCACAATTGATGGTAGGATGGATTTGCCCCTTGTGGATAATTTCTTAGGTATGTCACTTGATCTCCTCATTCTCTGAGAGAGAGTGGTGATGAAGCCGACCCATTGGGAAGTGGTGCGTCGGGGAATTAGGATAGATGGGGTGCTTGACCCTATCAATGTAGAGGTACCGAATGGGTGAGGCGAAGATATCTGAGTATTCTTTCATACCTAATCTACTTGCTTCTACTATGTGGAGGAGTCGGTCAGCGAGAGATACGGATGTGGTACGTGATATTTCACTCATTCCGAGATTGAGTCATGAAGAAGACAAGCTTCCCCTTCTAAGAGATGACCTTCTTTCATTTCTTAGTGGAGATCAAAATCACTAGAGTGCAGGATGCTGGGGTATCCTGTACAAATCTCTGTTCAAAGTAATAATAACACTAGAGACCTAGACTGTATAGCATGGCCGTTTCCATAAATAAGGTTGGACCAAAAGCATCACAAACTTGGAGGGTAGCATCCGCACAATAATTCATCTTTGAAGGGCTTGTGAAGATCTCTTCCTTGTAAACCATCAATGGTGTAGAGGGTTATGCAGGTGGAATGTTGTCGGTAGGGCGATTAAACATTGACCTATGTTAAGATGAAGTTCTTCAGCTACTGCTATCCATGATGAAGTGTAGTGGGGTGCCTTTACCACATATGTGAATGGAAGAGGCATTCTCCTTCTTCGAGCTCCATCTGGTTCACAGGTTGGAGCTTGGTGGTAGCAGTCAACCTTTGGGTTCACATCAATGATTAAGTCTTCCCCTTTTTGGTTACATCAAAGTTTGAACCGGCATCCTAATTGAGGGGCTTTGCCCGATACACCCGGTGAATGCTGAGTAGTAGTGATCAGTGTTATGCCAAAGGCTCTTATGGGAGGTGATCCCTTTCCGGGTATCTTTCTTTGTCTTTAAATTGTCCTTCTTTGCTTGGGGCTTGGAATGGTTGTCTGTCTTGTCATATTTCCTCTGTCCTTTTCTATGGGTTGGGGCTTCCCTTTCACGAGATTTTTGTTGTGAGGGGTTCGAGGCCCAAATTATTAGCGTCTTTGTTTGAGCTTACTTTCGTTTGACATCATATCGGTGGTCCCAAGGATGAGATGTCCAAATTCCATTCAATTTGGATGTATCTATGTAAGTGCCATGATACTTGAGCGCGGATGTCACTATGGATCTTTATACCTAGCTTGGTGCACAAGTTATGAAAAATATTTGTGAAATCGGCGCTGCTTGGTCTCTTTCTTGCCCACAGGTGTGGTCCATTTGGTATGCAAGTCATCATAACCCGTGAGGTGGTGTTGTTCATAATAGAACCCTTAAGAAGGATTCCCTTGTGGTTGTGAATATAAATAATGAAGGTTCATCTATTTTCTTTTGATCTCAGAAAGTTTCCACAATCTGACATGGGGAATGGCTTTAAGGAATGCAAAAGTAATGGCCTCTCTATTGAAAAGTTATGGACAAAAATACCCTTCTAGAAGATTCCACCACTTGTCTCGATCTGCATGATATGACCTTCAAATATAGAAATGTCGAAGTTTATTTATTTGCCTTGAGAAGGGGGTGGCACCTGCCTTGATGAAGTTGTGTCACTTGTTGGTAGTTGTAGAAGGATTTGCACAAAACTATCCATCATCGTTCCTTTGTTGCATGAGGATTCCTCAATCAATAGTTTGAAAGATCTCCTATCCCACATAATCTTTCTTTTCTACTTCCATGAGAGGTTTCTTGGGCGTCCGAGAGATTTTTTCCTCCACAAGAGAAACAAGCTTCGAGACCCAACTCTTGTACTCGAACCTCCTTAGGGACATGCATTAAGGCAATGAGGAAGCGAGGCGCTCGATACCGATCCGATTTTATAGAAGAATGTATGAATACAGGTTATTAATAGGTGCTTAAAAAAATATGAGAGAGATACGTGGTGGTTTTCTATTCAATAAGGAAATAAGCTAAAATTGTAAAATCTTGTGAAACAAGCTTGTTGGAATGGTGGCATCTTATCTACGAGAAGAGATGTGGCGGTTGCACTCATTCCACGAAGATGATTACAATGAGGCTTTGAAGACCTTTTTACAATAAATAGGAATGCAAAACCCTAGACATCCAAAGCCTAACCCTAGGAGATGAAGCACCAAAAGTCGTATGGGCCCCGATGCGGGTAAGTTGAGTACATCAACTTCTCGAGGTCGTAAATTTTGCATCCGACCTTTGTTTTAAGCGTATGATATCCCATTGGAAGGTATTGTCGAGGAGATTTATTTTGGGGATAATCATACCTTCCAATATCATTGTAATCTTGGTCTCGAAAACCTTCATTTAGGCCCCTCAAAATGGCCAGAAGTTAAAACTACTAAAATAGTAAATTGCCAAAATTATTGACTATTTTGAGCCGGTTAGAAAAGATTGGGTGTACCAAGTATCTGGATTAGATCTACCCAATAGAACATCTCTTCAACCATCCCATACTTAATCTTGACAAGTCACGCAGTGTCTTTGAGTTGTTTGTTTTGATGAGGTATTTTTTGATGCAAATGCTTAGATGGCTTGTTTATTGATTAGATCACTTATCATGATGTTATGACTTGAGATCCTTGGAGGTGTGCTCATTTGTCTTTACAGGGACCTAGTTGGTGGAATGTTTTGGGAGAACAAACCTAGTTTGGTCTTCCATGGGGATACAATACGGGTTGGATGCTAGGGGGATGCATGCCAGATGAGAGAAGCGTTGACTTGGACGGCCTGATGATGACTTGGATGACCAAGCCCATCATTACTACGCCAAAACATTTTTCAGGGAGGGGCAAAATGTGCCACTGAAACATGGCACGTCATGATATTGGGGGCTAGAGGCTTGGTGGTGAGGTGCCACTCATTTACACTTAGACGTTTTGAGGAGAATGAGGATTTCACCATGATGAGATCACTTAAATTCTTGAAACATGGCCTTGGTAGGCCCTTCCATGCTTATCCAACACCAACGACTTCCTCAAAAGTGGAAAAATGTCCCCTAAGGGGTGACTCACCCTAGATTAGGGTTTAATTTGTAGAAAAAGATGAAATTTTAAAGTGAATTGTTTAATATTTTTTTATTTTTTTTATTTTTATTTTTTGTGTCAACGGAGGAATGACAACTAGTTGGAGCCGCGTGCTGCATTACGTGAAGCAGGTGTTATCAACAGCTACCTAACCTCGAGGTGTGCCCACGGTACCTGCGGCACACAAGGTAGCTTGGAGGAGTGAACTTCGAAACCTCATGAAACTTCATTTCCACGGCACTTGCCAATTGAGCTACCAGGGATTAGGTGTTATGTGTGTGTGTGTTAAGGGGAAAGATTAGGTTTGTTTACCCCTAATATTGTGTTTTATGCCTTGTTTTGTGGACAATCCATGTTTGCTAATTTTGCTTGAAATAGAGATCATAAGATCTCATTTTTGAATCATAACTTTCCTCTCACAAGATGGCTTGCTATTAAATTTTGAAACCCTTGTCTCTTTTATCTATTGTGCACTTGTGTATGGATAATTTTATGAATGGTTTATGGAAGAAGGAATAGCTCTAGCCTTGGATGATGCATTTCTAGCTCTTGTGGTGATTTGTCTTGGTATTTCTCTTGATCTTGGTATGTTTTTCTACTATTATTCTATCATTATTTCAAGTTCAAGTGTTTGTTCAGAGACTGAGTCGAATTATAGGGCATAAGCACCTTAGCTTTCATCATTGTTATTTGATTCATCTCATTAATCAAGGGTTTGCTAAGATAAGTATAGGGTACACACCCTCTTAGCTTAAACCCTATCTTAAAGAAACTTTCCTTGGGAATTAAAATGGCTTACACCCCAAGTAGGTAGCTTCTCTAAGATCCTTGGGAATCCATTAACCCAATATTAAAGGCACTAGTCATTCATTTTGTTGCATTGGAGATATAAAATTGTTACATTGGAAAACATGAATTTAGGTCTTTTACTTCTTGTAAAGTGGATTGTGTTCCTTGTGCCTTGGGCACCTAATAGCCACTAGGGCATCATCTAAGGGATCACATTATTGATTTTGTTACAAATTTCATCTTCATCCATTAGGGATGCATAAACCCTAAGATACTTGCTCAAATAACTCTTTAATCAACCAACTTTGGTTTTGGCTCAAATTTTGTACACTTATTCTACTTATCCTAGCACACTTTTGGGAAACGTTTGAGGGAGATAGTGCATGATTTTCTCACTGTAATAAAATGAATGTTACGGACATAAGGCTGATATAATTTTTCATAGATAAGTGTTACAACATCCTTAACTTTTGTGCTAAGAGTATTGGTTTTCATCTTGAGTTTAGCTAGTCAATTGCTAGTCTTTCTCTTGCATTTTATACTTGATCTTAGCATTTATTGAGCATATTATAGTATCTTTTCTTGTTGATTTAATTTATCTATTTTGCAAATTAGGGACAGAAATATTAACTTGTTGATCCAACTAACATATATTAGACATAAGGCTGATATAATTTTTCATAGATAAGTGTTACAACATCCTTAACTTTTGTGCTAAGAGTATTGGTTTTTCATCTTGAGTTTAGCTAGTCAATTGCTAGTCTTTCTCTTGCATTTTATACTTGATCTTAGCATTTATTGAGCATATTATAGTATCTTTTTCTTGTTAATTTATACTTTCATCTATTTCTGCAAATTAGGGACAGAAATATTAACTTGTTGATCCAACTAACATATATTGTTGCAAGGTGTGTTTTCTTATGTCTCGGGCAAGTACAATCATCTGAAAAAACACTACACTTGTGGGGCATCCTTTTATTGACTTACAAGGCATATCTCCCTACCCTTTATTCCATTTAGACTTGATCTATAGGGGCTCTATTTACACTTCCTTCCATCTCCATACCAATCCCCCTAGGGTCACCAGGGATCGCCTCCCTAAAGGGACCTAGTCACCCTTTAAGTGCGGTACCTACATCGAGGTGACATTGGGTGTAGGATTCCCATAGTTGTAGCACTTGTTTCTTGGTTGGGTTGGGATTTTTCCAAACTATAACTTGTGCCATAACAGGGCCCTCGCATATATTTATATTGCAACATCAGCCTCCTCATTCTCCCTTTCCTTTCTTTCAATCACCATCCTATAAAGGAAACATCAAATTTTGAGTCATTTTTTGTCAAAACAATTGTGTGCGGAGTTATACACGGGATACCATTATAACAATAATGTATAGGGATTCTTATATGGAAGAAGGATTTTCTTTTCCTATGTACATGAAGTCATGTATGCAACCTAATGAACTATAGCCCGCATACACCCTATTTTTTAATTTACATCCTCTAATACTCAAAAATCAAGCATTGAATCTAAAAATTAAACCATGGAAAGGGAAGAGGATAAGATGAGCACTTACTTGGTCCAGACAGTTTCCAATTCCGTCAATCATAGCTCTCAGAATTTTCAATGGAAGATCGGAGGTAAAATGGCCTAAAAAGCACTATGTGGGTGAAAAACTCAAATGATATGGTAAATTTCTTTTTTTTTACTATTTGTAGAAAATTTTCATCCACTTTATATAGTTTTTTACCCTATCTTTCATATTTTTTGAAACCATATGAAATAACTGAGCAGTATAAGACCTAGTTTGAAGTGGTTTTGTCCATGGTTTCATGGATTTCTAGCATTCTTTAGCCCATTCGTGCCTCTAGTAGGTATATACTATCACTGGCATATAGGGTAGGTTTCCACCCCACTTGCATTTTTCATCGTCTTATGACAATGATTCATATGCCCTAGGTATGAACCCATTTCTTAGTGACACGAAACCTTTTTTTTTTCTAACAGAAGTGTCGTTATTAAATGGTAGAGACTTACCAAACATGGGTACCCTAGTTATAACACTTTTGTCATTTGGTGCCCATGCAGAAGTTACTCCATAGGTATGGGAGTCCCTTATAGCCCTGATATGAATTTGTGTGTGAACCTCATTAATCTTACTCAATCTCATTCTAACCACTAATTATGGGACTCCCGACAAGTCTTGGTTAATCTCTTTTTCAACTCCTGAAAAAATGAAAAGATTGTCGACTGAACTTGTCTCTTTCACACTTGTTAAATGGATTTGAAAGGACCATTATTTTGGTATAAGTTTAACCCTTTTCTGGACCAAATAGACTACTTATGAAAAATGAATAATCTAGTCACCATTGGCTAGAAGAGTTCTCCTGGGTATTATTTTATACTTTTTCAGGCCTAGGGGACTAAATCTACGAAAAAGGAAAATTTTGAGTTAAGTTGTAATTACATCACATTATCCTGCATGCATTGTTGAGCCTAATGTTGACCTTCGCTTTCTTGTTATAATCCTTTTTCCCTAGCAATTCTCAGCATTATCCAAGCAATGCCTTACATATATCCTTTGAAGCTTGAAACCCTTTACCCATAGAGGGCATATCCATGTTGGTCCTTGGTTATGGAAGAAAGAAAAGATTAAGGAGGAAAGGTGAAGTATGAACTACGCAGAAGACACATTGATTGAGATTAGGTTGAAGTGGCCAAAGAAGCAGAAAAGAAGGAGAAAAGTAAGGGAAAACAATTCGTTGAATGAGAAGATCGAGGAAGATAGATCATCAAAGAAAATGGATCGTAGACAACTCAACAAGCAGAAAAAGCTACCAACGATTGATTTGGAGCACCTTGCGGGAAAGAAGGAAATACAGGCTAGCAAAGCCCTGAAAATGCAGGTCAAGTTGACCTAGGGTTTTAGACCTAGGGTTTTGGTATCTAGGGTTTTGACACCTAGACGTTTGTCATTGTAATGTATAAATAAAGGTCTAGAGGACCTGGGATGGGTTGGTTGTTCGTTGTTGTTCGTTTGAGGAGAGTTCATCAATGTTGGTTGTTGTTGTTGTGATTGTTTTGTTGAGGGCAATAATGGGTTTGTATTGTAAGATATTTAGCTAGGTGTGAAGATCAACCCTGCAGCTGGGTGCACAGGGAGGGGAGAGAAGAAGAGAAAGAGAGATAGATATGCAAGCTAAGAGTGCAAATAGAACTGTATCTTTTCATATAATATCAAGAAAAGAAGTTATGTGGACGTAGCCCTAGAGAGAGGGTGAAGCACGTATATATTATTGTTCTATGTGATTGATGTTGTGTTATTTTTCTTTCTGTTATTTTGCTATTGTATCATTGTGTTAGATTTGAGATATAGTTCGCGCAGTAGGCTTAAAGGAGATAAAGAATAACTATATCTCTATGTGTTGTTCCTTTGAATCCACTT
>SNQJ01S0150634.1:0-23267 GCA_010110895.2 Picea sitchensis
ATTTTCTATGCTATATTGATATTTGGTTCTTAACACCAACCTGAGTTCAAAGAACTCCTGCATTTTCTTGTCATAGAAATGCTCTGAGAGGTACTCCTTCTGGAAGTACTTCTTGAACTGTTTCCAAGTGATCCTACTTTCATCAAAATGCTCCACTTGCTTCAGTTGGTCCCACCACACTACAACTTTCCCTTGTAAATGGTAGGTGGAAATCCTGGCTTTTAGGTTTGATGAATTGTTATGCAACTGAAAATATATCTGGAGTGCAAGAAACCATGCTTCGACATCATCTTCCCTTTCTCTTTCACCATCGAAGGAAGGTGGATTGAGCTTCCTCAGCTCTCCCTGTAAATAATCTATCTCTTGTTTCGTTCTCTGGTGTCTGACAGGAGACACTTCTAGACTACTTACAGGATCATCCGATGCATAAAACTTTCTTCCTGAGTAAGGAGTTGAGTGGTGTCCATGAGCTCTGCTATCACTTATGGAATAACCATCTCTTCCACGAGCATCTCCTCTTTCATGACACCGTCCTTCTTCCTCTTGTATTGAGTTTGATCCCTTCTTCGTTTGCCTCTGAAACTGATTTAAGCTCTGCAACACTTGAGCATTTATCTGGATTTTCTCTCTCATTGGTCTCTCGTTGTCTTCTTTGTAGCTCTACACTTCCATCTTCAGGCTTCTTACTATTTCTATTAATGTTTTTTGGTCTTCCTTTCCCTTGCACCCATTGGACTTTGTCTCTGCATTACCAACTCTGGTATTCTGGACTTCGGCCTCCTTTTCATGACTAGAGGCTCCCTCACCTTCTTCCATTTTCTTAATACGCATCTTGAGTTGATGCGCTTAAGCCTCCTAATTCTGCAAAATGTGCAAGCGACCATTTTGTTAGAATTATGAATATGATAGGAAAAAAAAATGCCAAACCATGGTACAGGTCTCTTTCTTGTTTTTTCTCATGGATATTATATCCCCATTCTCTGAAAATAACAGTGTCCTTTTTTTCCTTGGCTGACACGGAGTTTCACCTTGCGCAAGTGCTTCCTTGAAACCACCTCCCCAGGTGATCACGACTAGAAACCATGGCTAAATCCTCCCTTAACACTTTTCTATCTCGGAGACAACCAAATATTCCCTTATCCCTCCTTTCCTCAGCTCTTGAACTGCATACGACCATGGTCATGACCCTATGCTTAGCTGAAAAGCACTTTTCCAGAGCTTCGAGACTTCAGGACTTTCAACCAGGACCAGATCAATGGTCCTCGTCCTCTCTCACGATCGACGATCGAGATCCACTTCGGGACTCCACGCGTCGGGAGTCTCAAATTTTCTCGCTTGCCTTTTCCCAGAACACCTTTACCTGGAGTTCCTGATATGTCGAGAGGTGTCCTCCCATAGATCAACGACTGTGAATTGTTTTGGCGCTTCGGGCTTCGAAAGTTTCAAACTTCCCTCCTACATTTTCTCCCAGAGTGCTTTCACCTAAAGTCGACGATCCTTCGATGCGTGTCCTCTGGAATCTATCGTCTATATATACTCCGGCCTTCGAGCCTTTGGGAGTTTCAACCCAACAAAAC
Organism: Picea sitchensis; assembly: GCA_010110895.2. Taxonomy (NCBI): domain Eukaryota; kingdom Viridiplantae; phylum Streptophyta; class Pinopsida; order Pinales; family Pinaceae; genus Picea; species Picea sitchensis. The sequence goes on from SNQJ01S0150634.1 coordinate 1,578, forward strand.
CTAACACACCTTTCCCTTCAGGAGTGCCCAGTCTTCCAGACTACACGATATTTCGCCACGTGGAAAAACGTTGGAAGCAGACACGTGGCCCAATTAGGAGGGTGACACATGTCATGTTCTAATCGACTTTTCATTGTTCCAAATGCCCAAATATTATTGACACGTGGGAGACATCCCATGTGTCCATGTCATCCCAGGTGAAATCATCATTCCTCATCATTTCAACTCTTTAGGCTTCGGGGCTTCCAGAGTTTTCAAACTAGCACACTTTCAGTTCTCCCGAATTCTGAATTCCTGAAATGGCCAATCTGTCACCATGTTTCCTCTTGGATCAGATGACCAAGATTCACTTCGGGTATTCACCCAGAGTTGAKGTATCTTCTCCACGTTTCCTCCTCAATATGATGGCTATGATTTCTTCGGGGCTCCGGACTTCAGAGATCTCAAATTTCAAACTTATTTGGCGCTAATGGATTTTATTCGAAGTCATGGATCTGGTGACACATGGATCTTGGGAGATCAATGGATGAGATCTTCACGAATGATCGAACGATCAAGGTTTTCTCCAGCTCTCTAGATCTCCAGGCTTTGGGAGTCTCAAACCTCAATTAAAAACCTCTTGAACGGATTCCTCCAGAGTTACTAATCTACTGACGCGTAACCTCTTGGAGATCGACGGTCAGGATCTACTTCGGACAATGTGAAAGTATTCTCTTACTTCGGGTCTCCAGATCTCCAGGATTCGGGAGTTTAAAAACTCGACTTCTCCTCGCTCGCTCTTTCCCATAGTGCTTTCACCTAGAGAACATGATCGGTTGACGTGTGTCCTCCTATAGATCGACAGTCCCCAACTACTTTGGCTATTCAGNTTCGGGTCTCTAGATCTCCAGGATTCGGGAGTTTAAAAACTCGACTTCTCCTCGCTCGCTCTTTCCCATAGTGCTTTCACCTAGAGAACATGATCGGTTGACGTGTGTCCTCCTATAGATCGACAGTCCCCAACTACTTTGGCTATTCAGAGTTTTGATGTTTGAGCTCTAACCTGTCACATCACTGCATGCCTTTCAATTTGTGGGGGCATGCATTGGTGGTTTGGAGTAACCCTCTTTTTGCCCTGCAATTCTTCTTATGCTGACACATAACCCCTCAGGGAAACCATGGTTTTGATTGCGGGATCGCCTTGAGAATTATATCTCGTGCAACTCGGTTCCCCATAATTCCTATTGGCCATTGATCTCTCTCTCCAAGGGGATCCTATGGTCATGACCTTTAACCTTACTTCCTTTTCATCGGATGAACCCTGTTTACCTTTCCTCTGATCCAACGTTCCTGGATATCCCCTATCCTATGGTGGCGATCACTCCCGAATTAAAAAGGAATGGTCACGATCCTTCAAACCCTCACAAAGGTTCTATGACGTTCCATCTCCTGTGTAGCTTCTGCAATGCCCTTCCTCCTGATATTTTCAACTTATCGGTCAGAGTTCAATCTTGACCACAAGATTCTGACCAACAGACCTAGCCCATACCGGCCCGATGTTTCAACCAGAAGCTCTGATACCAACTTGTAACATACCCATCCACCCATAGGTAGGGTACACTACTTGCAAGCCCACCCTCATAATTCTTTCTCTTATAGATACCTTCTTTAGTCATTAAGGATGAATAAGATAACAGATTTAACAACATGCACAACAATATCCAACAATCATGCATAATCCAAAGATTACATTAAACGATAATTAAATATACACAACGAAAATACATTCATACACATGTAGACGACAATTAAGTTACACAGCGGAAATACATTCATACATAGGTAAGGATATCACGACAAAGAGCACTTATCTTTATGAAAGATGACACCGACTCGCTGCAGACCAAGGACTTTCCACCCAACCATAGACATCGCTGCTCCAAATCTCAACATTAGTGTCATCCCCGAGCCAGGGCTATGAATCCACAAGGACGGTTCCAGATTGTACTTGGGTTCCCAAACCATTCAGCTCTCAAGATCTCACAAGTTTCCCGACACCCACAACAATCCAAGTACCGAGCTCTCTTCTACCCAACCTGTGCCGCCCAAGAGAATGGACCTCCACCCTTCTCTGCCACGCAGTCCCTTAGGCAGTCCTTCTCCTTTCTACCAGGGCTTCGAGCACAACTAGTCTAGAATCTCAATGAGGGAACTCTCAGGACTCACAGGTGTGAGAAAAAAATGGCATAGGCCAATGCATTTCAGACATGCAGGCCCCAGGTCACGTCTGGATCACACCAACGACCACTACAACCAATTATCTCGTGGATAATTCTTCAGCAACTCCATTTCCTTTTTCTTTTCCAACCAAGACGCAGGTGAGTATGGGTCGATGAATGGACTAGGGAGTGCATGGGAGTGCATGCATGAGAGTGTGTGAGAGAAGAATGAGTGAGTGAATGGAAAATCAATGACCAAGTCATCAGTCCAACCTCCCCATCAGACCAGAGGTAGGCTTAAGTAACCTCGTGGGGAAAACAATAACCTCCTAGCCTTCCCCAAGAAGTTCACGTAATCGATCCCCTCCCTTAGACAGAAAGGGTAATAATAAAATGGTAATGACACTTAGTCCCTCAAGCTCCCTCTCTTTTGGAATCATACCCCCCTATAACTCTAGTCCGTGTCCGTCTAGTAACCAGCGATGTGTTTATTATTATTAATAATCAAAACATTACATTTCTTGGGCATACTGGCCCTTCAATAATTGTCTGGGCAATCTAGCCTCTCATCATTGTAACAATACATTATTTAAAATGGGGGTTCAAAACCTGGGGTGTTACATCTTGCCATAATGTCCATCACAAGAAAGGTATGGTTGATTTTTTGTCATTTCCTTTCTTGGTTTTGCAAAAAAACCAAAAAACAAATAGCCATATGTTATGGATGTAAACCTGAATGGAATTGAAAACTTATTATCAAGGTTCACTACACATAATTAATACTTGAATGTAAATCTCTCAACAATTCACCAATCTTGTATATTTGTTTTTCAATTTCATTATAAAGATAACACATAGTTTTTCTTTGTTTTACAAAAAATTATGTTAATTATTTTGTTGGGATAAATAAAATTGTTGTTTGTAATACCTTAGTCATAAATCCACTTATTAAATTGCCTTATTAAACTACAGTGTATATTACAAAATGGAATGTGTTGACAATGTAAACTGCCCACTAGTAGACCAAAGAGAGCAAAACCCCAACCCACCACAACCACCCAATCTAAACACCTAAATTAATGAGGGGTTGGATACATTAAGAACACTTGTAGATCAGTTAAGGGGCAATAGAGAAACAAGCAAAGTGTCCTTGTCTACTTCTTTGGGCATCATTGTGAGGTCCATTGCATATGCAGTGAATTTTCTTAGGTTAAATTACAAAGTATCATTTTGTATGTATTTTAATTCATTGAGCAAAAAAATTTATAATAATGTTTTTGTTTGTGTAGTCTTCAAAGTGATGAAGGACGCCCAAGCCCAAAACTAGTCGAGGTGCTTCCTCAAGAAAGAGAAGAAAGACAGATTTTTCAGGATAAATATATCCATAAACTTAGGATAAATAAATATCCATAAACTACAGTTTTCAGAAATATTAATAAAGTATTCCCTAGGACTTAAGTCCCCCCCCCTTTTCCCTTTTCTAGTGGAGTTATCCCCCCATCTCTTTTTCGTATGATTTGTATGTGCACAACAATGTGATATTATTAATAACTTGAGTATGATTACATTTTACAAGGATAGTCACACTGGCCTATTTGCGTCTTGACTCACCAGCCTCATAACCACACAGGCTCTCCGGCCTCCAATATATATATATATATATAACTTGACTCAATGGTATTTCTAGGTAATCCCCGCACACTTACTCAAGTGTGCACAACACTATGAAATGTGTGCACCCTTTCTTTGATAACAATCCTCATGCACTAATCAGGTGTGTGCAAAACCAAAACTTGGTTCCAACAACTTACTAGCCTATATGTACATTTACATTTACAATTGGTACCAATGGATCACCAACCTATATGTACAATTACAAAGGGATTCATATTAGGGACATTACATTCCCCTCCCCCCTATTTATGCACTATCCTCAGTGCACTATATACACATGTACATACAAAACTTCAAAAATCTTCAAAAATATGCAGACACTCTGCCCGCATAGCATCTTCACGCTCCCAAGTTGCATCCTCAGGACCCTACTAGGTCCATTGGACCTTTACTAGCTCTATGGCTTGATTCCAGAGCTGTTTGATTTTCTGATCCAATATGCAAACCGATCGCACTCGAAAATCATCTTCTAGCTCCACCTGAATCACATTCCAATCAATAATATGATTAGCATCAGGTACATACTTCTTAAGCAATGATACATGGAAAACATTAAAATGAATACATAAGGATGCAGGAAATGAAAGCATATATGCGATAGGACCAATCCTGTCTAGAATTTCAAATGGACCACAATATCACGTTGCTAACTTAGAACAATTTCCCAAGTTTAGGTAACCGCGTCTGGATTTCACTTTTAAGAACACATGGTCACCCACTTTAAAATCTTTGCGGGTTTATCCTCTATCTATGTAGATTTTCTACCTGTCTTGGGAAGCCTTTAAATTATGCCTTATCTTTACCATCTTCTCTTCCATTTCCCGAAGTAGATTTGGCCCCCACTGAGCAGTCTGATGGGTTGTCCCAAATCACTAGTGTGTTTCAATTTCTAGCATAAAGTGTCTCAAATGGGCTCATCTTTAAATATGCTTGATACCCATTATTGTAATAAAAATCTACCAAGTTAATGTAGTCTTCCCATTTTGATGGTTTATCCATCACATACATCCTGAGCATATCTTCAATCACACGATTTACCTTTTTCTATTTTTCCATCTGTCTCAGCGTGATATGATATGATTAAGTTCATATTTGTCCCAAATCCTTTGAATAACCCTTTCCAAACATTCAATGTGAACTTGGAATCTTTGTCATACACAATTGTATTAGGTACACCATGTATCTTAGCAATTTCTCGTATGTATGTTTCAACAATATTGGTTTCCTTGTGCATTGGCTTAGTAGTCCTAGGTAGATTAGTAATGAAATCCATGGTTACAACTTCTCACTTCCACTCAATAATGGGAAAAGGTTGTAGAAAACCATCTAGATGTCTGTTATCAGCCTTGACCTTTTGACATTCAAGGAATCTAGAAATAAAATTAGCAACCCCCTTTTTCATGCTTGGCCAATAGTATTGTTGTTTTACTACACCAATTGTCTTTTGGTAGCCTGGGTGTCCCGCATAAGGAGATTTATGCAAATTTGACAATAATAAAATTTTCAACTCATGATCATTTGGCACATAGAATCTTCTCCTATACATGAGGATTCCATCCTCTTTTATCTCATAACCTTCAAATTTTTGCTATGACATACCTTGCTATAAAGTTGCCTTTATGTCAACATAGCATCCATTTGATTTGGAAACCTCTAAAATTTTGTCACACTAATCTGATTTGACATACTAATGGTTGTAGTATGCATCTCATGCACCCTCTTGCTAAGTGTGTCGACCACCTTGTTCTCTTTTCCTCTTATGTGCTTTATGTCAAAGTCACACTCACTGAGGAATTGTAACCACCTTCTTTGTCTGACATTTAAACTTGGTTGTCCAAACAGATACTTCAGACCACTATGTTCTATTTTCAGCTCAAATATTTTACCCATGAGATAGTTCCACCACATCTTCAAGGCATGCACTATGGCTTCCAATTCTAAGTCATGAGTAGCATAGTGCCTTTCATGTTCTTTTAATTTTATTAATTTATAGCCTATCACATGCCCATTCTGTCTAAGGACTCCACCGAGCCCTTCCTTGCATGCATCTGTGCACACAATTAAGTCTTCATATAAATCAACGATTCTCAAAATCGGTGCACTTGTCAACAAACTCTTCAAGTGCTAAAAAATCCTTGCACAATCTGGAATCCATTCAATTCGTGCACTTTTCTTTTGGAAGGATGTAATTGGATGTGAAATCTTTGATAAGACTTCAATAAAACATTTTTAATAACTTGCAAGTCCCATAAAGGACCTCACCTCTGTGACATTTCTTGGTGTTATCCATTCCTCAATGGTTTTTATCTTTTCCACATCCACAACTATTCCTTCCTTAGAAATGATATGACCCAAATAATGAATATGTCCCTGGTAAAATGAGCACTTTCTCAACTTTGCATACAGTTGATGTTCGTTCAAAACTTGCAGCTCCATCCTTGAGTGTTGATCATGCTCTTCTTTAGACTTTGAATAAATAAGTATGTCATCCATAAATAAAATGATAAACTTATCTAAGTAATTTCTGGAAACTCCATTCATCAAACAAATGAAGATAGATGGTGCATTTTACAACCCAAAAGGAACCACTGTGAAATCATAATGTTTGTACCTCATTTTGAAGGAAATCTTTTTGATTTCTTCTTCTTTAATTCTCACTTAGTGATATCCATATCTGAGATCAATCTTTGAAAATATATGCATGCCCCTCAGCTGATCAAAGAGGTAATCTATCCTTTGGAAAATAATACTTGTTCTTTACTATTACTTTGTTCAATTTCCCGAAGTCAATACAAAGTCTCAACATACCATCCTTCTTCTTCATGAACAATATTGGGGCACCCCAAGGTGACACACTTGGGCGTATATACCCCTTCTTTAGAAGCTCTTCGAGTTGCATATGTAATTCCTTCAACTCTATCATACTCATCCTATAAGGAGTCTTGGGTACATCTGTTGCTCCCGTCATTAGATTTATAGAGAAATAAATATCTCTTTTCGGTGGCAACCCTGATATCTCTTTAAATACATCCTCAAATTATTTCAGTACTGTGCAGTATTCAACATTTGGCACTTTTTCCTTAGGTTCCTCCTCTATGTTTGCTGCAAATACTTGACATCCTTTCCTATAACTTTTCTTCAATTGCAAGTTTGAAACTTCTCTACTAGTTACAACTCTTGGAATTCCTTGAACTGTCCTTAAGTTTCCTGCTTCGTCTAAGCAAGTAAATTCCTTATTGTAGCTCATATGAGCCCAAAGGTATGATATTCAAATCAACATTTGTGTGCATTCCATTCATTTCCATTGGGCATGCCTTAACGATCTCATTAATTTTCCTTTTTTCTCCTGTTCCTAACTTCCACTTCAATCATGTGCGACTAAAAATCAGCTTGCTTGTTATCCAAGGCTACGTAAATACTAGGTACATTTTTGTCGATGTATTCAACTGTTTCATCTTGTTGTACATTGTGCACAGTCCTTTCTTTTTCACCTCTTTGAGGGAAATCTCTTCGCATATGATCTTTGCCACAACCCCAAAATTGAATAGATTCTTGAATAGGTTTTTTTCCCACTGTCTTCATCATTCTAGGCTCATTGGGAGTTGTTTATCCTTGCACAATATTTCTGAAAAATGGTGGCTTAGCTCCCTTCTTCCTCTATTCCACCTTGTTTTTCATCTTGTCTTCCCAAGCCTTTTAGAAAGTTGGTCTTCCCCTTTACTGATCATAAGGACATTTAGTGTGCCTTATTGTTTCCTTCAATGTCTTGAGGTCATCATTTTGTATCTTATCATTGATAAATGATTGCATCCCACTCAGGTACCTTTTAATTTTAACATGCTCATCCTCGATGAATGTGACATATTCCAGCAGATCTAAGAATCTTCTTTCATACTCATTTATTTTCATACTCCCAAGATCGAGTTAAAAGAACTCCTTCATTTTTTTTAGGGACCTAACCTACCAAACCCCTCAAGACGGTAGAATAATATATTTCCATGTAATAAATGTCAATATTAATAAGGCCTAACAATAAGGAGGAATAAGTCAAATGTAAGAAGACCTAATAGAAGCTTCTGCTTCTAGAATGATCTTCCTATAGATTGTTCTTTTGGATAGATAGATTTAGTATAAATAAGAGTAGAGGGTATGAGAAGTTTTGTCTTGGATATTATTGTAATAGAGCTCCGCTCTACTGGAGGTTTCCCCCTCGAAGAGGAAAGTGAACATTGCTATCATTAATCAAAGTGTTATTTTTAGTGTTATTTTGGTATTATTATGGTATTGTTCTAGTTATATCATTGTTGTTCTACCATTTCTAGCTAAAATATTTATGTTCTGCATACTATTTTATATTTGAAATACTACAAGTGGTAGCAGAGCACTTTCCTCGACAAAAAATTGTGGGTTATTTTTTTTTTTTAGGATAGATATGTATTCTGGTGTATTAAATCTACAAAGATCCATCGTTAAGTGCATAAACCCATGATCAAGGAGTAATAAATGTAATAAATACTAGATGTACTCAAGCACACATCTGTTGGCCACCCTTTCAACCCCTATTGGTACCCCTTCGAGTGGTAGTGCATCAGAAACCACCTATATACAGATCGTCCTAGATCTTTTGAATCCCTCCATAGATAAACTAATTGGCCACCGGACTACCATAGTGCCACCGAGAACAACACTTGAGAATATACTTTCTAATACCTCGGTATTCAGGTAGTACAACTAAGGGAACAATCTAGCCTCCTTAGTTGGTGCCCTGAGATATTGGGTTGAGAACTATTGTTGGACTCTTCATGTATATCAAAGAGCTATAGCATAGGTAAAACCCTTGTTTATAGAAAACTTGAATACCTTACCCCTAGGGATGGAAACAAAAACATAATAGACAAGATGTATTGCCACGCAACTGTGGCTTCCGCATTCTGGTTGTGAAATTAATACACATTTCTTCCCGTTAATCATTTGGGAATTTTTTTCACTGCAGTATTATTTAGTCCAGAGTATTTGGGACCCATCCCATTGGATTCCTCTTTTCTCCTTGATCATATTCATACCTTTCATTTTTAATCCTTTTTTTTTCCTTTTTTTTTTCTTTTAGTGGATCCGACCCTTTCTTAGGTTCCATATTTTTCCACCTATTCCATTATATTTCCCTTCTCTCCTTGATAGTCATGGAACCTATCACTTATAATCCCTTTTTTGTGGTCCCACCCACCCATTTTTCATTACTCACACTTCCCCTCTCCAAATGGCCACCACTCACAACCAAGACCTACAAGCTTCCATCAATCAAGCCTAGGAATCCATTCAACATATGACATCTGAGATTGGCTCTACCAATTCCCGCTTTGCACAATTCGAGACCCAAGTCCAACACAAATTTTACACCATGGAAGCCAAATTCATGAACCAATTTAAAACCCTCCAGTCTATTGTCAACCAATTTTTGAACCTCCCTCCAGGTCTTCCTCCTCGGACCAACTAGATGTTGTTGATTCCTCTCATTCTTTGCATTTTCAATCCAACTCCTTTCATCGCGACCCCCTTCTTCCCTGCATCAAGGTAAATAAATTTGATGGCTCCGATCCTATGAGTTGGGTCACTCAAATGGAGAATTATTTTTCTCTGCATGGTATTACTGATGAGTTGGCCAAACTTTGCTATGTTGTCCTCTATCTATATCCTGAACGATGGTAATGGTGGAAATGGCATAAAAATTCACGTTAGGGGTATATTTCCTAGACCTAGTTTGTTGCAGAGATCTATGACTACTTTGACATAGATACCCACTATCTTGGTCGTTTGACCAAGTTGAAATAGTCATGCATAGTGGAAGACTTTATAACTTATTTTGAGCATTTGGCCTTTTGAACTGAGGGCATGCCAGATGCTTTCTTCCGTGCATTATTTATCAGTGGCCTAAAAGTTGAAATCCAATCCCATGTTCTCATTTCTCTCCCTCGGACTTGGTCGGAAGCTACTAAATGTACTAAAGAGGCCCAACAAGTTGTTTTTTCATAGAACAAAAAACCCTATTTTTTTCCTTGCCCTAGACCGAATAATATTAACCCCCCTGTCACTCCCCTAAAGGTCTAGAAATTAACTAGGGATGAAATGGCTAAACGCCAACTGAAGGGTCTTTGCTATAATTGTGATGAAAAATATTTTTCAAGGCTCAAGTGTAAGGAACAAAATCGTTTTATGGACATTTATGAAGATGTTCATGAAGAAGATGTGACATTTCCACTTGTTGAATATCCCTCCTTTCCCAATGATACCCAGGATCCTGTTGACCCACCTGAAGTTAACCACTCATTTCCTTGCATTCCCTCACTATCTTATTTGCTCCACAAACCCTCAATCTCATTGTCTATATTAAGCATAGGAAGGTCATCATCCTTGTTGACAGTGGTAGCACCCATAATTTTTCTCATTGTCGCATTGCCCAGGAAACCGATTGCTATATTCGTCCTGTCAATAATTTTCAAATCATGATAGCCAATGGTGGGTCCATGAAATGTGGTGGGTGTTTTTAAAATGCACGTCTTCAAATTGGATATTACTACCTGAAATCTCATATGTTTTCCATTGAAATGGGAAGTTGTGACATTGTGCTAGGTGTTGAATTGTTACACACTTTGGGTCCCATTCTTATGTATTTTAAGGAATTAACCATGCAATTCCACCAGGAGGGACAAAGGTATCACTTCCAAGGTATCATAGTTGGTTCTCTTGATATCATCAGATCCCATCGCATGGAAAATATCCTCAAGAATGGCCACTTCGGTATTATTTCTCAACTCCATTCTATTCAAGTGGTTGAGACACCCTCTGTGCATCATGACCTCCAAGTTATTCTCTCCAAACACCAAGTTATTTTTTCCACTCCTAAGGGACTTCCTCCTTCTCATGGTGTTCATTATCATTCCATACCTCTTGTTCCTGATAGTCTTCCTACTAATGTTCACCCTTATCGTCATCCCTTTTCCCAAAATAATGAAATTAAGAAAATAGTGCAGGAATTGCTCCAAGTGGGTGTTATCCGCCCTAGTACAAGCCCTTATTCTTCTCCTATGGTCATGATCCTTAAGAAATAAGGTACTTGACACATGTTTCCTGACTTTCATGCCCTCAATAAACTCACCATCAAGGACAAGTTTCCTATTCCTATCATTGATGATATCTTGGATGAGTCGAGTGGTGATCAATACTTCACTAAAATTGATCTGCATTCTGGCTACTACCAGATACATATGCAAGACGCTGGCCTCCCTAAGACTTCCTTTTGAACTCATGAGGGTCACTATGAGTTCTTGGTGATGCCCTTTGGCCTATGTAATCCCCCCTCCACCTTCCAAAACCTCATGAATCATGTCTTCCATCCTTTTCTCCATCATTTTTTCTTAGTTTTCTTCGATGACGTTCTCATCTATAGTAAAACTTAGCAATCCCATCTTTCCCATGTGGATCAAGTTCTCCATCTACTCTCTCAGCATCAATTTATCCTCAAACACTCTAAATATGAATTTGGCGCCTTGAAAGTTGAGTACTTGGGTCATATTGTAGGAAAGGTTGGTGTCTTCGCCCTTCCTTATTTCACAAAGACCTTTGTCCTAGAATGTGATGCCTCCGGGAGAGGAATTGGAGCAATTCTTATGCAAGAGGGCAAACCTTTGGCCTTTACCAACAAACAATTGTGAGAACACCATTTGGGCCAATCAATCTATGAAAAGGAAATGTTGGTTATTCTGCATGCATTGGGTCTCTGGAGCCCTTATCTCTTCGGGAAACACTTCCAAATTAAGACAAATCATCAAAGCCTCAATTATTTTCTAGAGCAACGACCTTCTTCTCCAGAGAAAAAAAAATGGGTAACTAAGCTCTTTGGATATGATTATGAGATCATTTACAAGAAAGGAAAATAAAATGTGGTTGATGACGCTCTTTCTTGACAATATGAAGATGAAGGGTCCCTTTTCTCCCTATCCTTCATTGTGCTAGACTGGCTCCAAGATGTTCTCTAGGAATGGCTACAAGATCTTAAAATTTCACATGTGATCCAACAATTGCAAGACAATTCTTCAGTTTCCCCAAGGTATTCTTGGCACAATAATGAGCTTCGCTACAAAGGCCATTTGTATTTAAGTACATAGTCATAACTTAAATCCACGATGCTTTCTGAGCTTCATGCTACACCCACAGTTGGGAAATCAGGGTTTACCAAAACCTATGACAGGGTCAAACGTTCTTTTTTTGGTATGGTATGAAAAAGGATGTTCGCACTTTTGTAGCCGAATGTGATGTTTGTCAACGTAACAAGGGTGAAAAAATTAAATCCCCTGGCACCCTCCAACCACTTCCGATTCCACTCTCTATTTGGAGGGACATCTCTATGGATTTTATTGTGGGATTACCTAAATCAAGCAATAAGTCAGTCATCATGGTGGTAGTGGATAGTCTTTCCAAGTATGCTTATTTATGTTCTCTTCAACATCCATTGTGGCTCAAATTTTCATGGATTATGTCTTAAATATTCATGGCATGCCTCATTCTATTGTTTCTGATTGAGATCCAACTTTCACTAGCAATTTTTAGCAAGAACTATTCAGGCTACAGGGCACCCAATTGCATCTCAACACTGCTTATCATGCCCAGACTGATGGTCAAACTGAAGTCGTCAAAAAAAATTTGGAGACTTATTTGAGGTGTTTTTCCTCTGAAAGGTAACATCAATGGTCTCAATGGTTACCATTAGCTGAATGGTGGTACAACACTTCTTACCATATAGCTACTCGCATGACTTTTTTTGAAGCAGTATATGGACAAAAGACACCTTTATCTCTCTCCTACATGTCAAGTGTCTCCAAGGTTCAGGAGGTTGACCAAATTCTTACAGTTCAAGAATTTATTCTCCATACCCTCAAAGATAATTTGTTCATGGATCAGAATCGCATGAAGCAACAAGCCAATCAAGGTTTCTCAAAATGTCATTTTTTTGAAGGGGAACAGGGATTTCTTCGACTGCAACCTTATAAACAAACTTCACTCAAGGCCGAACATTGTCAAAAATTGGCGCCCAAATTTTATGGTCCTTATATAGTTCTCAATAGTGTGGGATAGGTGGTCTATCAGTTAGCTTTTCCTAGTTCTTCTAAGATCCATGTTTTTTTTTATGTCTCCTGCTTAAAGAAGGTGATTGGAACTAAGTTCCAAACTCAAACCATCCTTCTCGAGTTGGATGAAGAAAGATCCATCTGGTTGCAGCCACACAAATTTTTGGCCCAGTGTGAGCCTCATCTTCATCAGTTCACCATCAAGGAAGTGTTAGTCCAGTGGAAAGATACAACTCCAGCAGATGCCACCTGGGAGCCAACTAACATTTTGCAACAATTTTCTCATCTCAAGCCTTGAGGACAAGGCTGATTTTAAGGGGAAGGGCATGTTAGGGACCTAACCTACCTAACCCCTCAAGTGGGTAGAATAATATATTTCCATGTAATAAAGTTCAATATTAATAAGGCCTAGAAATAAGTAGGAATAAGTCAAATGTAAGAAGACCTAATAGAAGATTCCTCTTTTAGAAGGATCTTCCTCTAGATTTTTCTTTTGGATAGATAGATTTAGTATAAATAAGAGTAGAGGGTATGAGAAGTTTTGTCCTGGATATTATTGTAATAGAGCTCTACTCTGCTAGAGGTCACCCCCTCGAAGAGGAAAGTGAACATTGCTATAATTAATCAAAATGCTCTTTTTGGTGTTATTCTGGTATTATTCTGGTTATATCATTGTTGTTCTTCTATTTCTAGATAAAATATTTATGGTTTGCATACTATTTTATATCTAGAATACTACAATTTTCTTGTCATAATATCACTTGGTTAAGTATTTCTTTTGAAAATTCCTCTTGAACTCCCTCCAAGTAACCTTCTTCTCATCCATGTGTTGAAATTGCACAAATTGATCCCACCACATTGATGCTTTTCCTTTTAGTCGATAGATGGAAATTCTCCCTTCTTCGTACGTAGAATACTTATGCAGCTAGAAGTAATTCCTCATACAAAACAACCAAGTCTCTGCAACTTCATCCTTCTTGTGCTCACCATCAAAGGTGGGAGGTTTGATCTTATTCATTTCTCTATGTAGCTCGTCCACCTCAATCCTTCTCTTATGCTTTCTTATAGGAGATCGAATTGAGCTACTATGTGATTTACTAAATGAATTATTTGGTGAGTGAGGATGTAATATTCCAGATATAAAAAATACGTAGAACATAAATAAATAACTAGAAATGGCAGATGAACAACAATATAACCAAAAAAATACCACAATAATACCAAAACGATACCAGAATAACACCAGAAAGAGCACTTTGATTACTGAGAGAAATGTTCACTTGCCTCTTTGAGGGGAAACCTCCAGTAGAGAAGATCTCTATTACAATAATATCCAAGACAAGATTTCTCATACCCTTGACTCCTATTTATACTAAATATGTCTATCAAAAAAACCATCTAGAGGAAGATCCTTCTAGAAGCAGAAGATTCTATTAGGTCTTCTTACATTGGACTTATTCTTCCTTATTGCTAGGCCTTATTAATATTGACCTTTATTACATGGAAATATATTATTCTACCTACATGAGGGGTTAGGTCCCTAACATGTCCTCCCATTTAAAAACAACATTATCCTCAAGGCTTGAGATGGAGAAATTGTTGTATAATGGTAGTTGGTTCCCAAGTGGCATGTGTTGAAGTTGTATCTTTCCATTGGACTAACACTTCCTTGATGGTTCTTTGACGCAGTCGATCCTCACGCTGGTCCAAAACTGCTTGTGGTTGTAGCCAAATGGGCCCTTCTTCGTCTAAATCGGGAAGGTTGGTTTGAGTTTGGCACTTAGTTCCAATCACCTTCTTTAATAAGGAAACATGAAAAATAGGATGGAGCTTAGAATTACTGGGAAAAGCTAACTGATAGGCCACCTATCCCACACGCTTGAGAATGGTATAAGGACCATAAAATTTGGGCGCCAGTTTCTGACAATGGTCATCCTTGAGGGAATTTTTCTTGTAAGGTTGCAGTCAAAGAAACACCTGATCCCCTTCTGCAAATTCACATTCAGAGAGACCTTGATATTCTTGTTTCTTCATGTGATTATGGGCCATGACCAAATTATATTTGAGGGTATAGAGAATATCCTCTCAACTGTAAATGTTTGGTGAACCACCTAGAACTTCGAGACACCTGGAAAATATGAGAGAACTGGAGGTGGATTTTGTCCATATACCACTTCAAAAGGGGTCATGCGCGTAGCTATATGGTACAAAGTGTTGTACCACCATTCAACGAGTGGTAACCATTGAGCCCATTGATTCTACCTTTCTGATGCAAAACACCTCAAATATGTTTCCAAACATTTGTTGACAACTTCAGTTTGACCATCAATCCGGGGATGATAAGATGTGATGAGATGCAATTGGGAGCCTTGTAGTTTGAAAATTTCATGCCAAAAATTGTTGGTGAAAGTTGGATCATGATCAGAAATAATAGAATGCGGCATGCCATGAAGCTTGAAGACCCAATCCATGAAAATTTGAGCCATAGTGGATGTTGCAAATGGGTGTTGAATAGCACATAAATGAACATACTTGGAAAGATGATCAACTACCATCATGATGACTGATTTATTGCTCGATTGAGGTAAGCCTACAATAAAATCCATAGAGATAGCCCGCGAAATAGTAGGTGGAATCGGAAGCGGTTGTAGTGTGCCAGGATATTTGACTATTTCGCCCTTGTTGCATTGACATACATCATATTCAACCACAAAATTATGAACTTCCTATTTCATACCCTCCCAGAAAAAAGAACGTTTGACCCGGTCATAGGGTTTGGTAAGCCCTAAGTGCCCAGTTGTGGGTGTATCATGAAGCTCAAAAAGAACCATGGATTTAAATTTTGTCTGTTTACTTAAATACAAACGGCCTTTGTATCAAATCTCATCATTTACCCAAGAGTACCCTGGGGAAACTAGAGAATTGGACTATAATTGTTGTATTAGATGCGAACTTTTGGGATCGTGTAGCCATTCCTGGGGAACAACTTGGAGCCATTCTGGTACAATGAAAGAGAGAGAAAAAAGGGACCCTTCATCTTCATATTTTTTGGAAAGTGCATCAACAACCACATTGTCTTTGGCTTTCTTGTAAATGATCTCATAATAATATCCAAAGATCTTAGTCACCCATTTTTGTTGCTCGGGGGAGGAAAGGCATTGTTCTAGAAAATACTTGAGGCTTTGATGATCTGTCTTAATTTGGAATCGTTTCCCCAATAGATAAGGGCACCAAAGATCCACGACATGCAGAATAACCAACATTTCCTTTTCATAGATTGATTTGCCAAAATTTCTCTCAAACAGTTGTTTGTTGGTAAAGGCCAAAGGTCGACCCTCTTTCATAAGGACAACGCCAATCCATTTCCCAGAAGCATCACATTCCAGGAAAAAGGTCTTTGTGAAATTAGGGAGGGCCAGGAATGGAGTGGTGCACATGGCCATCTTCAAGGTTTGAAAATCCTGAGCAGCTGTTGGAGTCCAAGTGAAATAATTCTTTTTAAGGAGTGCAGTGAGAGGTGTCATAATATTTCCATAATTGTTAACAAACTTGCAATAATAACATGTTAAACCCAGAAATCCCCGCAATCTTTTGAGAGTCTTTGGGTGAGGCCAATATGTCATAGCTTCAATCTTTTTAGGATCCACCCTGACGCTAGCCTTGCCAACAAGATGACCTAAGTACTCGACTTCTGAGGTGCCAAAATCAAATTTAGATTGTTTGAGGAAAAGTTGGTGCTGAGAGAGTAGATGGAGAAATCAATCCACATGATCATGATGGTTTGTCCAGGTTTTTCTGTAGATGAGGATATCATCAAAGAAAACTATCAAAAAATGACGGAGAAAAGGACGAAAGACATGATTCATAAGGCTCTAGAAAGTGGAGGAAGCATTACACAAGACAAAGGGCATGACCAAAAACTCATAGTGGCCCTCATGAGTTAGAAAGGTAGTCTTAGGAATGTCTTCCTCTTTCATACAGATCTTGTGGTCGCTAGAACGAAGATCAAGTTTAGTAAAGAACTGGGCACCACTTAATTCATCCAAGAGGTCATCAATGATAGGAATGGGAAAATTTTCTTTAATGGTGAGTTTTTTGAGGGCGCGGAAGTCAGGAAACATGCGCCAAGAACATTCTTTCTTAAGGACCATGACCATAAGAGAAGTGCAGGGGCTCGTACTAGTGCGGATTACACCTGCATTGAGCAGTTCTTGAACCATTTTCTCAATTTCATTTTTTTTGGAAAAGGGGTGACGATAGGGACGAATATTGGGAGGAATGATGTCGGGGACAAGGGGAATGGAATGATCATGAACAAAAGGAGGGAGTCCCTGGGGAGTGGAAAAAAACACTTGATGTTTAGAGAGGATGGCTTTGAGGTCCTGCGACACAGAGGGTGTCTCAGTTGCTTGTATGGCATGGAGTTGGGAAATAATGCCAGAATGACCTTTTTTGAGGATCTTTTCCATGCGATGGGAACTAATGATATTTTGGGAACCAACGATAATGCCTTGGAACTTATATTGTTGGCCCTCTTGGTCGAATTGCATGGTTAATTCCTTAAAATCCATGAGAATGGGACCCAAAGTCCTCAACCATTATGCACCCAACACAATGTCACAACCACCCATATCAATAGCAAACATATGATATTTCAGGTGGTAGTCACCAATTTGGAGACTCACATTTTCACAACACCCTCCACATTTCATGGACCCACCATTGGCAATCATGATTTGGAAATTATTGACTGCACAAATATAGAAATTAGTTTCTTGGGAAATTCGGCGATGAATAAAATTATGGGTGCTTCCACTATCAACAATAATGATGACCTTCCTATGCTTGATGTAACCAATTAGCTTGAGGGTTTGGGGAGCAAAAAATCTAGTGAGAGAATTTAGGGAAATGACCAGTTCTACTTTGGGAGGGTTTGAGGGAGGGGTTATGCCAATGGGTTTAGGTGAAAAAGACACAAGGGGAGCCTCAACATTTGAAACATCCTCTGAGATGGCCATAAAAATCTTTTGTTCCTTCCACTTGTATCCTAGAAAATATTTTTCATCACAATTATAACAAAGGCCTTTGAGTTGACGTTCAACCATTTTGGCCCTGGTCAATTTATGGATCTTTAGTGGAGTAAAAGGAGGAGTGTGAGTTACTGGTTTAGTGCGAGGAATAGAGGAGGGTTTTCTTTTTTGAGAAGAGAAAACTTGTTGTGCTTCCTTAGATATTTTAGTAGCATCCACCCAACTATGAGGTCGAGCCATGAGGACATGAGCACAAATCTCATCCTTGAGGCCACTGATAAAATATTCTCAGAAAAAAACATTAGACATGCCCTTTGTACAAAAATCCAGTCTCTCAAAAGCAACTATAAATTCTTCCATGGTGCTAGATTGTTTCAACTTTGTCAAACGGCCTAAATGGTTGGTGTCTGTGTCAAAGCATTCATAAATCTCTGCCACAAAGTGTGTCCAAACCACATACCCTTGGCAGACAGTTTTTCTCCGTTGCCACCATTGCCAACGTTCTTGATCTAGATGGATAACACCATACCGGAGTTTGGCCAACTCATCCGTAATGTCATACAAAGGGAAATAATGTTCCATTTGAGTTACCTAACCAATGGGATCCAATCCATCAAATTTGGTCACATCCACATGTGGAAGGCGTAGGTCACGCTGAAAGTGACAGGGCTGAAAATTATGGAAATGAGAGGAAGTTTCACCTTCGATATGCAAAGGTGGGTTAGATACGGGAAGATCTACAGGGATATGTAGCTTGGCACAGATCATCGTAGTGACAGATTCAAGATGGGTAGTAATGTCTTGTTTGAGCTCTTCTTTGAGTTCCACGATTGAAGCGACGATGGAGGAATGCATATTTTGATTGATTGAGACAATATTGGCACTGAGTTATCACACTTCTTGTTGGGTTTCTGTGAAATTAGAGTGCAATGTAGTGAATCGAGCTTCCAAGTCTTCGCTACGGGTATGGGCCATGATTATGAGGGTACATGAAAAGGGGCAGGTGGGACCACAAAGAGAATGGGTTATGGGTGAAGTGTATCACAATGATTAGGGCGACGAGTGGAATCCACTGGGGTAAAGCCCAAATAAGGGTGTTGGAAGGGGGCTATGTCTACAAGAAAAAAAAAATTGCTGAAAAATGATAGGTATGACTGTGATAAGGGAGAAGAGATAAATCCAATGGAATAGGTCTCAAATAATGGTTCCAACATGATCCAGACTCGTTTTTTTTTTTGTTTTTGTTTTTTAACTACTGTGAAGTTATACTCCAATCTGAAGAATAGTGCAGTGATGAAATGCCCAAATGCTTAACATGAAGAAATGTGTAGAAATTTCACAACTCGAATGCATGAGACATAGTTGCATCGCAATAGATATTATCTGTTCTGGTTTTTTTTTTTCCGTCCCAAGGGTTAGGTATTCAAGGGTTTTCCCTGTGCTATATCTCTCTGATATATGTGTGAGGTCCAACAATAGTACTCGACCCAATATCTCAAGGCACCAACTAAGGAGGCTAGACTGTGCCCTTAGTTGTACTACCCGACTACCGAGGTACTATAGAGTATCTTCTTGAGTGTTGTTCTTGGTGGAACAATAGAATTCAGGAGGCCGATCGGTTTATCTATGGAGGGCTTTAGGAGATCTAGGTCAATCTGTATACATGTGTTTTCTGATGCACTACCACTTGAAGGGGTACCAACAGGGGTTACAAGGGTGGCCAACATATGTGTTCTTAAGTACCACTTATATTTCATGCATGTAATAATCCCCAACCATGGGTTTATGCGCGTAACGATAGATCTAAGTAGCTTAAAGACGTCGGAATACGTCTCTACCCTGAAAAAAATTAACCCATAATTTTTTCCTGAGGAAGGTGTTGTGATACCACTTGTAATATTATAGATATAAAAAGTACACATAACATAAATAAATATCTATAAATGGCAAATGAACAACAATATAACCAAAAAAATACCACAATAATACCAAAATGATACCCGAATAACACCAGAAAGAGAACTTTGATTACTAAGAGCAATGTTCACTTGCCTCTTCAAGGGGGAAACCTCCAGTAGAGAAGAGCTCTATTACAATAATATCCAAGACAAGAGTTCTCATACCCTCAACTCCTATTTATACTAAATATGTCTATCAAAAGAACCATCCAGAGGAAGATCCTTCTAGAAGCGAAAGCTTCTATTAGGTCTTCTTACATTGGACTTATTCTTCCTTATTGCTAGGCCTTATTAATAATGACCTTTATTACATGGAAATATATTATTCTACCTACGTGAGGGGTTAGGTCCCTAACAAAGGATGATTCTTATCAACACTTCTTGTTCCTCTTCTCTTCTCATCATGAGACATGCGACTTATTGACCTACTTGTGTCTGTCTCCTTATCCAATTTATTTTCTATCATGTCCAAGATTTGCATCAACTTGATATTGAATTCATCTTAATTCTCCTTGTCTTTCATAAGCCTTTTATTATCATTTTATAGCCTTGAACATATTTTTGCAATCCCTTTTATGGTTTCTACCAAGTTAATGCACTCCTCCTTGGATTTTGTACCATCAGTGCCCAAACCGACATATAAATATTTGAATTCATCATCATGGCTAAAAATCTCTTTGCACATCTTCCATGCTTTTTGAATTTTTGTGCTGAGTTTTTCTTTCTCTAATCGTTGATAATTTTGCAAAATGTGGAGGCAATAAGATTTGTTAGATGAATTCATGAGACAAATTCATGAAAACTCTGCACCATTTTGTTAGAATCCTTTCTTCTGAAGCCCATGCATGCACTGGTATTTGACACATACCAATGCACGATGTCCATATTCAACATATACATCACGTTCCACTCACTATTACATATAGGCTAAAAAATTGACGAACTATTACGACGATTGTGATAAAATCAATTTTTTTGTCGAAAAAAATTTAAAAAAATGAAATTTTACTGTTTTTTTTTTAAATTAGTCTCAATAACATCGGATTTCCAACGTATTCTAAGGTCGTCGGAAGTACGACACCCAATTCCGACACTTTAATAAAGTTGTTTGTAGGTCAACATAACGTTCATTGACTTTGAAATTGTCAACCTTAATTTAGGGTTATAGTCGTCGAAATTCCGACGATGACGAATCTATAAATTAGTTAATTCGAACCGAATTTCGACTAATTTGTTATAGTTGCGACATATTTTATGTGTTATAGCTTTGCTAATATTCATTTTTATGTGAAGGTTTGCTTGTTGATTAAGATATTGAACTGATCTTTGATCTATAGAGCTTAGTTTTGTGATCATTGTTCAAGGCGTGCAAGAGGATTTTAGACTGTTTATGGATAAATTCGTGAGTGCGGACATAGACCAATCTCCCCAAGATCCACCTGGATCTGGAACAAAACGTGACAGAATACTACTCTTTCCCTAGATCTAACTATTGAATGGAACTAAGAGAAATGGATGGAGTACATACCTTATGAACGCTCTCCTTTAATCTCTGCTGTTCCTCACTCTGCTCCGATGCTCTTGCGTTGTTCCAATCACAACAACACAAACCAATCACAGCAAAAGCATTAATCTATTCAATATATAGTCTATACATGTGATCAAGGAATCATGTAATAAGATGACATCATCATTATGGGAAAGGGAC
>SNQJ01S0150636.1:0-23209 GCA_010110895.2 Picea sitchensis
GTCCAAATATATTGACTATATCTCCACAAAACTGTTGTCGACCTGCTGCCATAAGTTTACAAGAACATTTGTTTTCTCCAGACGATGTTTTAAATGAAGAGTTGGAAGGGATAATATAACGCTGCGCAAATATTGGTCCAATGTGTGTGAATGGGAGATTTCCTCGAGACTTTCGATCATTAATAACAATTTCGACGGTTGTTGCATGATGCGCTATTAGCATTAAAGACTAGTAATTTCATACATAGAAGTGCGAACATGGCGGATACGGAAATGAGCAATTAAGCATTGGATATTTCCTGAATGGCCTAACGTGACGACCGATGTTTGAGATGAAAAATCAGAAGGGACAATATAACTCCTCACAGATATTGGTTTAATGCGTATAAATGGGAGATCTCCTTGAGCGTTTCTCTCATTAATGAAAATTTTGACGGTTCCTGCATGCTGAGTTGTTAGAATGAAAGGTTACTAATTGCATATTAAGAAAGAAGTACGAAGGTCGCAGGGATGGAAAGAGAAATCAAGGAGTGTCTAATTATCGAAAGCGGTAAGGCGGACTTCAAAACAGGGTTGCAAGGGACAACTGTTCGAGGTGAGGGCACGAGGGTCAAATTGTATGTCTCAGAGAGGACACGATAGGACAGTCTAGAGGTATATTTGTATATCGCGAAAGTCTGGGCAATGTTTGCAAGACACGAAACAATGGAGGTGCAAATGTGAGCCGCCTATCCTGGAACCCACAATCAAAAAAGTGGCTCAAGTATGGAATAGAGAAACGACTAGGTGGATTCGTTTTCACCAATATATTGAAACTTGTAATATATACCCTATTGAACCTTGGTCAGGTAGAGTAAACAATGACTAAGAAGTGGAGATTTCGTGAACCTGCCAACTTGAGGAACCACAAAAGAGATTCCATGAAATGGGAAAGCATGGAAATCCGTCGGATGGGCTTCATAATTAGGGTGACAATGGTTCTCCAGGAGACGTGACTTCCCGAAGGTCAAATTGTATATTGCGAAACTCTGTGAATGCAAAATGTGTACCACAGAAGAGGGGATGATATGGGATCCCAGCGGTCAATTTGTATGTCAGACCCTTTCACTCATTAATAACATGTTTAAGGTTCATGCAGGACGATGTGATAGCATTAAAGCTTGTGAGTTTCATTTTTAGAGAGTAGGAAGGTGGCGGGGACAGGGAACAATAATTAAGGAATGGATAATTATCGAAAGCGGTTGACGACATTTTGTAATAGGGATACAAGATACAACCAACAGAAGTGGGGGGGGGCAGGGTCAAATTGTATTTCTTGGGAGTGTTGACCGCAGAACATGTAACATGGAAGAGGGCATGATGATGCATTCCTGCGAATAAATTGTATATTGCAGAATTGCGGGTACTAATTGCTAGTCATGGAACATTGGAAACACAATCCTGAGCCCGCTAGTCTGGCAACCCACAATGGAAAAAATGTCTAAGTATGAAACATGGAAAGGGCAGGGAAAAATTGATACACAACACATGTGCAATGCCATGGAGATACAACCAACCTGGGGCTAAGCATTGAAATGAACGACGAACGAATGGGTTTGTGATGGGTCATTCCAGCAGACAAATTGTATATAGCGGAACTCCAAACACTGTTGTCAAGTCACGGGAGATTCAAAACACAATTTTGAGGCCGTCAATCTGGGAACCTGCAATCAAAAAAGTGTCCAAGTATTGAATAGGGAAACGCTGGGCCGGACTTGTTTTCGCTAAGGGTCAAATTGTATTTCTTGGGAGTGTTAACTGTAGAACATGTAACATGGAAGAGGGCATGATGATGCATTTCTGTGGAAAAATTGTATATCGCGGAATTGCGGGTACTGTTTGTTTGTCATGGAGCATTGGAAACACAATGTTGAGCCCGCCAGTCCGACAACCTGCAATCGAAATTTTTTCCAAGTATGAGACAGGGAAAGGGAAGGGAAAACTCGATACACAACACATGTTCAATGCTATGGAGATACAACCAACCTGGGGCTAAGTATTGAAACGAACGACGGACGGTTAGGCTCGTGACGAGGCATTCCAGTGGACAAATTCTATATCGTGGAACTCTAGGAACTGTTTGTAAGTCGCCGAAGATTCAAAACACAATTTTGAGGTCGTCAATATGGGAACCCACAATTGAAAAAGTGTCCAAGTATTGAATAGGGAAACACTGGGCTGGACTTGTTTTCACTAATATATTGAAATTTGTAATAGCTTTGCCATTACCTGGCAATATCTTCTTTGCATGTTTCTGGACAAGTTATGTAGGGATGGCTAGACCTCGAGACTTTTTCATATTAATGATGATCTTTATTGTTGTTGCATGGTAACGTTTTAGTATTAAACCTTTTGTGTTGCATATTTGGAAACAAGTACAAGTATGGTCGGAACAGGAAACAATGTCTAGGAATTAGAGATTTCATGAACTCGCCAACAGGAGGATCTAAAATATGGTGACAAGGTATCCCCAAAAGATGTGAGGCACCGACGGTCAAATTGTATTGCTCAGAACATTTGAATGCATAATCTGTAACACAGAAGAGGGGGCGATGTCGGAGCCCGACAGTTAATTTGTATATTGCAGACGTTCGAGCGCCAATTTTTTCGTACCAGTGTGTTCAATTGTCACTAGTAAGACCATACTTAATTTATATTAGGAAGGACGCGAAGTTAGTAGGGATGGAAGGAAACAAAAGATACTTTGAAACATGTGTGAGGCTTGGTAGAGTGAATATTGCGAGTTCGAGGAGTCTGTGGTGGAATCGTAGATCACAAAAGTTTTGAGTGCAATATGTATATCACAGAACAAGAAGTAGCAGAGTTCGAAAGCGCCAACCCTAGAATTGCGGCCATAAATTGGCTATGTATTGAAAGGAACAGTGGCCCGACAATCAATTTGTATATGACGAACGTCTGGGTGCTAATTTTTTCATACCAGTGTGTTCAATTGTCACTGGAAAGACCATAATTAATGTATATTAGGAATTACACGAAGTCAATAGAGATGGAAGGTAGGGACAGATAATTTGAAACACTTGTGACACTTGGTAGAGTGAAGATTGCAAGTTCGAGGAGTCCGCTATGGAATCGTAGATCACATAAGTTTTGAGTGCAATATTTATATCAAGGAACAAGAAGGAACAGAGTTCGAAAGCGCCAACCCAACAACCACGACCATAAAATTGGCTAAGTATGGAAAGGAACAACAGTCGGTCGGATTCGTCCTGTGATGATATAGATGAATATGAAGATATGTTAGCCCGCCAACGCTGGAACCCGTGTTCATAGAAAGGAGACTAAGTATATAACCAAAAAGAGATAATAGAGGGGAAGGAGAAAAGGGAAAAAGGGTTAAGTATGTTACAGTAGAACATCTATTGTTCGTTTATTAATGGAAATATTTTCGTACCCCTGGTGAGTTATTACTAGTAAAAGCATAAATTGAAAATCACAGAAGTTCTTTGGGTGCAAGATGTATATGACGGAACAGGAAAAAAGTGTTGGATACCGCAAACCTGGGACCCGGTGGTTAGATAATTGGATAAGTATTGAAAGGGACCGCGGTCGGTCGGGCCGATGGTGTAAAGATATAGATAAAGATAAGCATCTTCCAATCTGCGAATCCAGGAACGTTTCACAAATTACGTTCAAATCCATAAGAAATAGAAAGAAAAAAAAACAGCGGACGACTGGGCTCATGACGAAGCATTCCAGTAGACAAATTGTATATCGCGGAACTCCAGGCACTGTTTACAATTTGCGAAAGATTCAAAACACAATTTTGAGGCCGTTAATCTGTGAACCCACAATAAAAAAAGTGTCCTAGTATAGAATAAGGAAACACTGATCCAGACTTGTTTTCGCTAATATATTGAATTTGTAATAGCGCTGCCATCACCTGGGAAGATCTTCTTTGCATGCTTCCAGACAAGTTCTGTAGGGATGGTTAGTCCTCGATACTTTTTCTTATCAATGATGATATTTACGGTTGTTTCATGATGGAATTTTAGTATTAATCATTTGGTGTTGCATATTTGGCAAGAAGTACGACGATGGGCGGAACATGAAACAATGACCAGGAATTATAGATTTCATGAACCCTCCAACGTGAGGATACAAAATAGGGTCAGAAGGTCTCCCCAGAAGACACTGGACCTCGATGGTAAAATTGTATCGGTTGCTACATCTAAATGCATAATGTGTAAGACATAAGACGAGACGATGTAGGAGTCCGGTAGTCAATTTGTATATGCCGGAGGTCTAGATGCCAATTGTTTCATACCAGTGTGTTCAATTGTCACTAGTAAGACCATAATTAATGTATATTAGGAAGGATACAAAGTACTTTGAGACATCTTGCAAGTTCGAGGAGTCCGCAGTGGAATTGTAGATCACCAAAAATTTTAGTGCAAGATGTATATCACGGAGCAAGAAGCAGTAGAGTTTGAAAGTGCCAACCCGACAACCGCGACCATAAAATTGGATAAATATGGAAAGGAACAACGATCGGTCAGATTCGTCATGTGAGGATATAGATGGAGATGAATATATGTCATCCCGAAAAACCCTGGAGGCTGCGATCTTAGAAATGTGACTAAGTATATAACCAAAAAACGATAATAGACGAGAATATGAAAAGGGGAAAAGGGCTAAGTATCTCACAGAAGAAAATCCATTGTTCATTTATTAATGCCATTCTTTTCGAATGTTTGCTCAGTTCTCACTAGTAAAATCATAAATTGTAGATCATGGAAGTTCTTTGGCTGCAAGATGTATATGACAGAACATGGGACATACGTGTTGGATACCACAAACTCGGGACCCAGTGGTCAGATAATTGGCTAAGTATCGACCAAGAGAGTTTTTATATTTATTCCAATAGTATTCATATTAATATATATTAGTAGATGATTTGTGGTTCAAATGTAAAACATCTTCCAATTTGAAGGATGCTATTCAGTTTGCAAATTTCGTTGAAACCAATAAGCAATAGAAAAAAAAAAGAATATATATATATATATGATGCAACAATTTTGTATATGCATGGATATTATCAAATAGATGAAGAAACAATATATGGAAATTATTGAACAAGAACATGACATCAACACTTGAGTTGCCTTGTAATAGACATTAATTCATTCTATTTACGGGACCCTGAAGAATGAAAGCAGAACGGGTCCTTCCATTTCTTTCTATAAGTATAGGGTAGGTGCCACATAAGTATGGCCCATGAAAAATTATTCTTCCATGTAAAATGTAAGGAATGAACAAAGTAGCATTTATTTAAATTGAAGTGTTGGGCAACAAAAACAAAAGCTTGTCATCCATGTTTAACGACACACACACACAAAAAAGGTAAAAAATAAAATAAAAAGAAATACCGGAGATTGGAAAACACCATAAAAAAACCCACAAATATTGTACATTCAAATAAGATGGGTTACATAATACAACTGAGATTATTTGTTACAATGACTGTGATTTGGCTTGCCGCCGACCAAAAAAAAAATGTACAATAATGGAGCTTGTGGATAGTCTTTTATAGATTTCAACTTGGCGACGAAATGCTTGATTCGTAAAAAACAACGAGTTGACTATCAATTTCGAGTCATGGACTTCATTGCTGCTACCAACTAGATCTATCCCAGCTTTTTGAATAACTTGTCTCTTGTAGATATGGCCTGGTTGCATTGGCTAGTTATTGAACATTCCATACTTTGCTAAGTGTTAATTTCCCTCTGTCGTCGAAATCTTGGGGTTTAAGGTGCTTTGTAATGTTCCTGATCTTTGACATCAGAGACAACTTAGAAATGCAATTCATGCCCAATTCAAAGATGAGGGAGTGGTTTTATATGACGTTAGCTTTGGGGGCAACAAATCCTATTAGGCAACAAAATCCGAGACAAAAAAGAAATTCAACTATGTTTTTGACTACTATTCTCCATGCATTCAATCATTTGTTTGGTTGAAAAGCCTGCATGAAGATTTGTATGTTGAACTTCTTTGTTTTATTACTGTAAATTAGAAGGGATGTCCAAGGTAGCTGCAAAATGTTTCTATGTTGAAGTACATAGCTTCTTCCAGCAACACAAATCTATCAAGTGTATCAAATGATGCAAATCACATCATAATATATCACTCATCATAGGGGTGGCAGACATGGTGACCCACAAAAAATGGTCTGGAATGTTCGGAAGTGACGCCAAATATTACTCCATGCTCGAATACACTTAGAAGGAAAGTATAAAATTGGATACCCACGATCGTGAGAAACTGTATGCGCGTTTGAATCAACATTATAAAATTACAGAACGTTTTATGCCAAAGCTGTAACAGAATTGATAGATAGGCATTTTTTATGTCAAAGAGTGTTGAGCGACCTCTGGATGCAGTAACATATTCGACATACAATCCAATTTCGATCACTACTGATACTAATGTCAAGTGAAAGAAATTGTGCAACATAATAGCTTGATCGAGATACATGTACATGTGAAAGAAAAGACATTGTTTTAATGTCCAGTCCCTTGTTGCAATTTGCACGCTTGGGGTTAACACTGCCCAAGCTGCAATCATATGCACAGGAATAGTAAAAAAAAAAGTGCAGTAGCGATAGAAAGTAGATTGTATGTGGAGTCTATAACTACATCCAGAGGACAACAAACAAACTTTAACAAATAATATGGCTTTCTGTGAAGTCTGTTTCCACACCCAGAAGTAGCTCAACAAACTTTGAAATCGAAACTTGTGTAATTTTAGGATGTCGTTTTAACCACCCATACAGTTTACCATACTCGCGACAATCCAAATGTATAATTTCCTTCTGAGTATATTCACGAATGAAGTAATATTTGGCGCCATTTCCGAATATTACAAACCATTTTGCAAGCAACGGTAAGTGCGACTCCCCTGATGGAAGACAAATTATTGTGTGCTCTGCAGAATTTTATACACTTGCCAAACCTGTGTTGTTGGAAGAAACTATATACTTCAATGAAGGAACATTTTGCAGGTGACCTAAAAATCCCTTCCAACTCCCAGCAAGAAAACAAAGAAGATTAACAAACAAATCTCCAGGCAGGCTTTTCAACCAACCAAAGCATCGAACATAGGGAGAACACTAATCAAAATAAACTTGTTTTTTTTCTTGTCAGAGTTTCTGTTGTCTAACAGAGTTTTTTTTCGATCAAAACTAATGTCACATAAAACCATTCTCTCATTTTTCAATTGGGCTTCAATGGCATCTCTAAGTTGTCTTGCATGTCCATGACTAGGAACATTACAATGAAGGCACCTTAAAGCCCAACTCTTTGATGATAGAGAGAAATGGGAATAACTATTTAAAATCAACGCTGGAGGATGACAGCATAATCTTCCATAGATTTTGGTTTATTTTGTCTTAATGGAAGATGCCCTCGATCTTTTCACTTATTAATGCCTGTTAGGAACGAAATATAAAGATAGCATAGAAAAACCTCAGAATAAGTACTCAACGCCTTGAAAAAGAGAGAAATTCAGATAATAAGCCTCTTCGAGGGGGCAACCTCCTTATGCCCACATAAATTTCCAAATACAAGATGATTCCAAATGAAAATGTCTCCTTGGTATATATAGGAGACTAGGAGGTATAATTACAACCAATGGACTAAAGCCGACATAAATAAAATAACATTACTAATGTAATATGCCCCAATTAAGGGGTAATGAGCCACTGTTTAGGGCTTAACATGCCCCTCCCCTTGAGACAAGTGTTGTCCGCAACGCTTGAGTAACTATGAATGCTTCTGTATAAAAGACTCATCTTCCCAAGTGGAATCTTCAGCCGATAGTTTCCTCCATTTAATGAGATACTTTGGAATGGATCTATTCCTCAGCTGGTGAATTCTTGTGTCAGTGATGGCTTCAGGCTCCAATATGATTTTTCCTTCCTCGTCAAGTTCTGGAAATATAGATTGAATTGGGATCTTGTCACCTATAACCTTATTTAAGCATGAAACATGGAAAACTAGGTGTACTCGTGTAGATGTAGGCAACTCCAATTTGTATGCAATAGTACCAATATTTTGTAGCACCCTATAAGGGCCGTAGTACTTTGGTGATAATTTATTATCCTTGTTGGCTTGCTTGAGGGACATATGTTTGTATGGTTGTAGTCTTACAAACACCCAATCCCCTACTTCAAAACTTCTTTCACTATGATGTTGATCTGCTTGTTGTTTCATGCGATTCTATGCCATGGTCAGGTTGTCCTTTAATATTTGGAGAACTTCTTGTTGATGCTGGATGTCATCTTCCACTGCTTGAACCTTATATTTTTATTTTAGAGAAGAAGTGATGGAAGGAGGGTGGTATCCATAGAGTTCCATAAACGATGTCATTTTTTTTGCAGTATGAAAGGAAGTGTTATACCACCATTCTGCCAAGGGTAACCATTTGAACCATTGTGTTTGTTTATCAGAGACAAAGCAACGAAGGTATCCTTCTAGACATTTGTTCACTATCTTGGCTTGTCCATCAGATTGAGGATGATAGGATGAAGCTATGAGCCAATTGAGTACCCAAACAACAAAATAATTATGTCCAAAATGTTCAGTGAAGATAGGATATCTGTCACTTACAATAAACTTTGGACGCCATGTAACTTTGCGGTAAATATCCATGAATGTGGTGGCAGATGTAATTGCTTTGAAGGGATGAGAGAGAGTGCACAAGTGCGTGCTTAGTGGAGTCTATCAACAACAATCACCATGATGACCTCTTTCCTTCAGACTTGATATACGGTGAGAGTACATGGAAACATCCTCCCAGCTGACTTGGGATGGATAATGGTTAGTAAAACCACGAGGTCTTAATTGTTTCCACGCTATTTTGTTGGCAAACCAAACATTACGCCACAAACCTTTGAACATGGAGTTTAAGGCCATCCAAAAAAGAATCCTTCTTGACCCTATGGTAGGTTTTCAAAAATCGGGAGTGCCCTCCTGTTTAGAGATTATTTTTGAATTCCAATAGTACTTTTGTTTGAGTTGGGAGTTCTTACATAAATGGCGATCTTTGTATATAGTGAATCATTTTCCATGTAAATGTGCTCGATGCAATGGAATCTTGCTGCAAACTTTGAATGAGAGTCCACACTTTTCGTCATTCTTCCATTCATCCCAGCTCTATTATTCAATCGGGTTGAATGATCGAGATGCTTACGAAGACCTCAACATGTCCATTCTTTTTTCTTGAGAGGTACTAGATTTTTATGAAAAAAACAGCAAATGAAATTTACGTCATACACTTGTAACCCTAGAGATAGCTGGCATTGCAAAACTTTGTAAATAGAACAAACCCACATATTCAGAAGTACCATAGCGAGAAGCCTGCATTGCTAAGCAAAATAGCATTGGAAATAACACGATGGACAACAACCCAATAACACCCAAAAATTTAGGCAAATGCCAAGGAAAAACCCAATGTGGGAAGCCAATAGATAGATCTTATTATTATGCTTTGGGAAAGTACATATCAGCAAAAAATAACATTTCAGCTAAGGAGAAAATACCTCAAAACATAATCGTCCCAAAATCGCCTCGTTTTCCATGCCAAATCCATACTACTGTATGGCCTCTTTCGTACCTTGTTTTT
This sequence comes from Picea sitchensis, assembly GCA_010110895.2. NCBI lineage: Eukaryota > Viridiplantae > Streptophyta > Pinopsida > Pinales > Pinaceae > Picea > Picea sitchensis. Next base: position 9,679 of record SNQJ01S0150636.1, read on the forward strand.
TGTGCCAACAGTCAACTGTACGGATTGTTCTATATGGCCCAGAAACAATCACAAAATTCTGAAATCCACCTCGAAACCATGCGATGCTCAATTTTCATGCCAAAATCCATACAATCCGTACGGATTGTATGGATCCGTATAGTACAACCTCCCACAATAGAAAATATTTACATTGAAACTCACATAATTTTTTTTTTTCCAAGATAATTGCCCTCTTTCATGGTAGAAATGTGATATATCACGGTATGCATTTCCTCTCTCAAGGCACCAAATTATCTCAACTCAACTCCTCTGGAGTGTGTTTCTCAACATTTAACATGTCTTGCACACTACCCAATGCATTCTTTTATAATCTGAAAATGATTTTTTCCCTCCAAAGTGTCTTTTTCACCTTCCCCAACCCTAGATGCAAAGGCCAAGATTAAGATCTTTCATTTTTTTCAAGATCAAGGGTCATGATCCATTCCCTCCAAAATGTCTTATTTAAATTAAAGTGATTTTCACTTTATTACATAGTGCTTTATGAAAATAAAGTCACTTTAAAAATGAAAGGTACACTTTATTAAAAAGGACACTTTAATAAAGAACCCGGTTAAACAACTTTATAAAAACTATTACAAAGTTAAGTATATGGTAGTGTAAACATTAAGGTAACATCCACATTCAGGACAAAACATGTGGGTACCTCCCGAGCTAAAAGCTATTAAGGAGGTGCATGCACTTACAACATTTTCTTCCTTTTTGTAGACTATTTCAAGATGCCTTAATATATTGGTTGCCCATTTTTGTTGTCCTTAGGAAGATAGTCTTTGTTCCAAGAGAGTATTTAAGACTATCATGATCTGTTTTGACCTTGAAGTGCCTGCACCTATTAGGTAATGATGCCATTTTTTCAATCCATGTAGTATTGCCATCATTTCAGCCTACCTCATAAATGGGTTTGTGTAGGTCCCTTTCCTTGAGTGTTAAACTTTCTAAAGTCGGGGGCCTTCCTTCTTACATTAGGACCTTTTCAATTCCATTTCGAGGCATCACATTCCCACAATAAAGGTTTTTGTTAGAGTTTGGAGTGAATAAAGACGGGAGATTTGCACATCACCTCTTAAGTTGTTCAAAAGCTTTGAGTTGCCTGCGGAGTCCATGAAAATGCATCCTTCTTAGTTAGTTTCATTAAAGGTGTCACTATTCTTCCTTAATTAATGAACAAACTTAGCGGTAGTATACGCCAAACCCAAAAATCCTCTAAAGTTCTTCAATGTTTTGGGAATCAGACTCCGGATCCATCATGGCCTTAATCTTGTTAGGGGTCTACCTTGACACCTTCATGAGATACAATATGACCCAAATACTCTACCTCCTTCACTCCAAAGAGAAACATTTGGATGGTTTTGGCATATAGTTGTTGCTTTCCTTTGGTATTTGTAGCACCTTGTCAACATGTCACACCATCTGGGCCCTCCCAAGACTTGCTATAGATTGAGTGTACCATCTAAAAATACTAACACAAATTTTTGAAGGAAAGGGGCTTGAAATGGAATTCATCAGCCTTATGGAATGTGGAAGGTGCATTTTTTAAGGCCAAAGGCATGACCAGAAATTCATAATGCAGCCTGAGTTCGGGATGTTGTTTTGGGATATCTTCTTCCTTCATTCTAATCACATGATACCACTGAACGGATACCCAACTTTGTGAAATAAATTTCTCCATGTGGTTCATCCTGGCTGAGATTCATCCAATGGCGAGAATGGAAACTTAGCTCTTTAATAGTGATCTTGTTGAGCTCTCTATAATGCGGACACATACACCATGAGCCATCTTTCTTGGAATACCATTACCACCGTCACGGTAGAACTTTGGCTAGGTCTAATAATGCCCGATTACCTCTAACATTTCCTCAACCACGTGCTCAATTTAATTCTTATGGGCATAAGGGGTGTCTGTATGACTGATGTTAGGAGGAACACTCCTAGGAATTGGAGTGAATATCATGATCATGATTCCAAGTGGGTGAAGACCTTTGGAATATATTCAAATACTTTGGAATGCTATCAATGACCCCTTGGGATCTAAGAGGAATAGATGGCTTAGATGTTTGAACATCTAGTGGTATAGTTATTGCAATAACACCTTGATGCCTTTTTCAATAATTTTGTCATGCCATTAGAGCTCATCACCTTACCGTGTTTCTGTGATACCTCTTAACTCCAATTTCTTTTCCTTCAATGAAAATTCATGAAAAGTTCTTGAAATTAAAATAGCGATTCCTAATGATTGTAACCATTGGATTCCTAATTACAACATCAAGCACCACCCATGGGTATAGAAATCATTGGACTATTCATTACATATTCCCCATAGTAGATTGATCTTATTGCATTTTTCTTTGAGCAATTGATATTTCCTCCATCTGCAATCATTACTTGAAACTCCTAGCTGGATATACAAACAATTGAGAGCTTTGGCTAATTTATAGTGAATGAAGTAATGATCGCGCCATAATCAATTAGGACTAATACCTTTTTCTTTTTGATATATCATGTCCGATCTTTGGGGTTTGAGGAGTGCTAATTTTATCCAATGCATTACACGATATCCGGGGAGTCAACTCTTTAGACAAAAAGGTGGCTTCTCGTTTTCATCTTGAGATGGGTTTACTGTTCTTGTTCTTCTTCTTCCTCTTCACAATCTATGTAGAATAATTTCTTCTCTGCACACTTATGTCCCTTACTTTGTACTAGCGTCACAATTAAAGCATAAACCTTTCTCCTCCAATTGTTGAGGTGTTTTTGAAGAAGGAACATTGTTCTCTCTATAGATGTTAGGATTGGTCCTTCTAGTAGCCATAGCCATATTTTACTTTCAACATTTCTTGCCACCCTAAATGCATTATCGAATGATTTGGGTTTCCAAGGTGAACCTCATGTTGAATGTTATCTTTAAAGTTCCTATGAATGCATCAATCAAGTGCTCATCTGAATATTTGTTACCTTTATATATTCAATCTTTGGAAGTTCTCAATGTGCTCTATAAATGAACCCTTTTGCTTGATATTTATCAATTGGCTAAGAAGGAATTGCTCATATATCTTCGTAGTGTGCTATCATTTCTTCCATTGAAAATTGTCCAAGTGACAGTGATTTGTGAGAACAAAGACATCAATACCATACAAATTGATTAGGTTCTAAATATAAAGAAGCAATTCATGACTTTTTGTGTATGTGGCACATTAGCCAGATCAAAAGAATTTCTCCATCTAAAGAATCATGTGATTGGGTCCTTGCCATCAAACTTTCTCATATCGATCTTAGGAACATGGTTGGTCTTCAACCCAAAGTCGAGGATTCTCCATTCTTGACTCACCTTCCTTTTGTCCTCATCACGAATTTCATGAGATATTTTCACTTTCAATTGTCCTCTCTATTAGGAAATTTTCAATCCTTCCATGATATCCCCTTTTAAACCATCCATCTTAGTATTTGTGCCTCCAATTCAGCTTCTGTTGAATCCATCATCTCTGTAGTTCATCTTTGTTCTTGTCTTCTTTTTTAAATCATTTATGTCCTACACATTTCTTCACCTTCATCAAAGAGTCCAAGTAGGATTGTGTATAGAGGCTTATTTGGTGTATAAAGTCCATACACTGGCATGTTGGCCAAGTATTCCTTTAAACCTTGATTTTGAGGTGGTTCTGCTAGAAAATTTTCCTTTTATTGTATCTCCAAATTTCATCCCTTCTCGATTGAAATTTTCTTTTGTTCAGTCTATGATATTTCTTCTCTACAATGCCCGCGGAGTCTTATTAAAATTGGATGTTCCAATTAAGATTTCACAGTGGCTTCCCACAACTTGCTGATTTTTTGCCTTTCAAGGATATCTCACTTGTATAATGTTCCCCACACAAAATAATTTATATAAAATTATGAAACTTGTACCATAAATGCATTGAGCTGTCAATATCAAATGAAGCTAGTCTCATGATTTGGATACTCTGGGAAGAAGTTATGATTGTTTACTCGGAACACACTTGAGAGACTAGTCAATAGGACTAGTCGGATACCCTATCTTCCATAGAGATTGTATCTACAAATATAAGATGAACCCGGAAGATGAAATTGTTACCAAAGATACCTTACTAATTTTTGTGAATAGTCTCCGGAGTTCCGGGATGCAGAAAATGTTACAGAAAATGTTTTATGGCGAAAATTCCTGTGGCTCAATTCAAGAGTATTTCGAACCCTATCTTACAAAGGTTCTATGTCTGAGAAAATTATAAGGCCTCGGAGCTAACATTTTAACCAACGTAGCTTGATTTGTCTAATAAATATCATCCAAGTTGTTCCTTGAATCATTGTAGAAACAAGTTATAGAAAAATTCCAAGGTGTCTCGGATTTGTAGCAACGAAACCCCAAGACCTTGAGCTCGATACCTTATGTTAGGAACCAAATATCAATATAGCATGAAAAACCTCAAAATAAATTGCTCAATGCCTTGAAAAAGAGACAAATTGAGATAATAAGCCTCTTGGAGGGAAACCTCTAATTCCCACATAAATGTCCAAATGAGATGATTCCAAATGAAAATGTCTCCTTGGTATATATAGGAGACTAGGAGGTATAATTACAACTAATGGACTAAAGGCGACATAAATAAAAATAAACATTACTAATGTAATATTCCCAATTAAGGGGGTAATGAGCCAATGTTTAGGGCTTAACAATGCCAATCTTTTCAAATATGTGCGTTGAATACTCACTAATAACATGTATTAACATTCATATATCCAAACAGATTCTCAAATATGACAACACGTAGTTGTATACACATAGTATTAAAGGGAGACATTACATCAATTCCTCCGTGGATGACATGTTCATGGATGGCAGCGTGGTATTACAAGATTGCATTGTTTCTATGATGATACCTTTAAAAATCTAAAATAGACAACATTTTTGGCAAATTCAAAATGCACTCAAAATAAATTATAAGATCCCATAATATTCACTTGTTTATGCATTTTAATGGGAGATATCCTCGAGATTTCCAGCAGTAAAGCCAATCTTTTCGAACCTATCTAGTCAATTTTCATTTTTAAAATCATGATTAATGTGCATTGGGAAGTGCACGAAGGTGGTGGGGATGGAGAGGATAGGAAAAATGATTTTAAACTTTTATCGAGACCGAGAATGCATGAACCCATGAAACTTTGAAGACTTCGACTAAGTATGGAAAGGAAGCGGGTCAGGATAAGCCGAGTCATTGTAGGTAGAGGCATGGTTGAGAGTTCGAGGAGTCCGAGGTCAAATTGTAGAGCACGAAAGTTTTGGGTGCAAGATGCATACCCCGAACACGGGTTACCAAAGTTCGATAGCACCTATCCTTGAACGTACGTTCATAAGTGGCCAAGTATGCAAAATAGCTTGATAGTTAGTCGGACTTCGCGATGTGAATATAGATGGAGATGATGATTTTTCGGTTAAGCCATATGGGAACTGTGATGCAACGTGACAAAGTATAGAACCAAAAAGCGCATAACAAAGGGTAACAACAAAAGGGAAAAACGGGCAAGTCTAGAAGAAATTGGATGTGATGGTTATCAAACATATCAATATGAATTCGGAGAATATCTATATTATTTTTATGGGGAATGGCTGGCGAAACCATGTAGCAACAAATGAATGCGGTCACAACTTACCCCAACATTGCAAAGTTTAAGAAAACAAGAGCAACCAACAAATAACAACCCAAATAAGAAGCACCAAAAGGCCCAAGCTGGCAATTATGAGGACTGAACAAGCAAGGGATTGAATCAAACAACAACCACATGACATCCAGCGAACCAAGAATCAAGCACCAAACAACCGACCAAAAAATTCACTGCAAGATTGTATCAAGAGCTTCGAGGAAAATGTATTCCAACACATATGTTAACCAAATATTCCAGTATGTGAGACCTGCCAGGTAAAATTCAAAGATGGCAAGACTGTCCAAATAATACGCCTCTGTACTGTAACTATGCTTTCAAGATGCGGTTTCCGTTGTTTATTTTTTAATACTGGGAGCGTTCAAAATCTTCTTGTTGTCCATCTTTGTATGCGATTACTACGACCATAGAATAAGGATTGTAATGTTGTCTTCATCTCGTTCCTATTCGCCAATGTTTGACCCAAAATCTACCTCCATCAGAGCCACAACGACACACATGAAAAGGGAATTGTATTTTCTTCTCACATACAAATATGTTAAAGGGGACCGACCCGGGCATCGGTAGCCAAATTTCCACACATGGCTATTCTGAGATAGCAAACAAAATAATCATGACACCTAAACCATCCCGTCAATGGAGAATGACAAAAGGCCAATTAGGTACATAACCTACCTCCATCATAGCCACAATGACACATAGAAAAAGGAAATCGTATTTTCTCCTCACATAAAAAGATGTTCTTCAAGATGATTTCGACTCAGGCATCCCGAATAGTGAAATTTCTCACCTGCAAACTACAAATAGAAAGCAAAGCTAAAAACGATACCCAAACCCGCTTGGATGAATGGGGAATGACAGAAGCGCATTTCCAATCGCGGTTGTAGAACCCTAAGCGTACAAATTGCAATAAGACCAGCGAGGAAAACAAGAACAATAACAATAGGCAAATAAGAAATCATTGAACATGCAAGAAGCAAGCATGAACCAATTCGAATTAACAATTCAGCGAAGTACAATATTACCCAAATTGATTGCAAAGAACATTGCATATAAAAATAATGCAAGAAAATGTATTGTAGCAGGGCTTGTTAAGTAAACATTTAAGTCTATCAGAAATCCTCTGTAAACTTTTAAGAAAGAACGAAGTGTGGAAGATCTCTTATGTGCAAAAAAAACATATATTTTATTATTTTATAACAATAATAAAAAAAAATATTAGTAACAATAGTTGAACAATAGAGCCTATGTCAAAATAAAAATAAAACTATTTATTCAAAGGGACAAATTAATATGAAGTCAACTTATAAAAAACTGACTATCTGTCTTCGAAACTTTGGATATCCAAACATTTTCAAGAAAAAACAACAACTCGAATGCACCTTATATGATCGAATTTTTTTGGATATGCTAACATATCAAACACTTATTAGAATCATGGCCATTTTTTCCCAATAATAAAAAAAAAAAAAAAAAAAAAAAAAAATGTATATGTTTTTTTTATATAAAAATCGATGTTTTTTAGTTCCCTAGTTCAACAATAGATATTATGAAAGTATTTGTGGTCAAAGGACAAAATAATATATGAGTCAACGATTTATTGATGGCTATAGTCCCTCTATGCCTTTAACAAGGACTAATAAAAGGTAGTTGTAAAAAGTCTATATAAAGAAATTTTCAAACTATATGCAATGTACATTTAGTAACTAACGAGAAAAAGTCTATATAAAGAAATTTTCAAACTATATGCAATGTACATTTAGTAACTAACGAGGGTTTAAAAAATGGATTTTAGAATTCATATGCAATTAAAACATGCAGTTTAATTTTCCCTTGTGTCAATTCACATTTTCCCTTTGTGCCAATTTAGATTTATAAAAGAAAATGTTAATGTCAATATCACTTTCTTGTTAAAAACATGAATATTTATCATGATGTTTCACAAGGTTTTTTGTCTTCCAAGGAAAAAAGTCAAGTAATTTTATCAATATTAACAAAATTAAGACAACAGACATTGAGGTGTATTTTAGACTGCTTAATGAGACTAAATATTAAAAGACTTCATGAGTCTACCACAAATGCTTGCATTATTTAAACAAACAAATATAGAGCTTGTTTATTTTCATAGAGTTCAAAGTTTTTTCTTGCTTCTAGGACTAGCCTTTATGCTTTACATAGAAAATTCAAAAAATTTTAGGTCCAATATTCCTCAAAAATATAATTAAAGTCTTCCTAAAAAAATTCAGAAAATTGCAGTTCTAATATCAATGTTCCATAATCTCTGGGTAAGTGATGAAGTTAAACTAGGATTCATAGAAATAAGAAGAAGATTATCCTTGAGTGGATTCAAGGATTTCCCCAAGTGCCCTCTTGCAACTCTAGTCCCTCTTTAGATAGCCTGTCTGCATCCTTGTTTTTGTCCCTATAGACATGAGAAAAAAAGACATGAGTGAAGGTTGATTACAAATGCTTGATGTAAAGAAATAATGGTTGTAGGGAGAAATTTCCTTTCATCCATTGAATGACTAGAAATGACTCTCCAAAAATTTGAATTTGTGTAACTCCTCTTTCCTAAGCCAATATAAGAGCTAGTTTGAGAGCCATAAGTTTACAAAAGTTGTTTGTTTCAATACCAATTCCATATTTGAAGGAGATGCTATGGATTGGGGAAATTTATAATATCCCCCCTACTCCACCTCTAGTAGGGGTACCTTGCGAGGCTCTAACAAAGAAATCTCATAGGATTTCTTTTTTTATGAGCTTTGCTAAAACTTGTTTGTGAGGAAAAGTATTTGAAATTCGGGGAAAATCATAGAGGATGTTTATACTTTATGTGATACATTTAATAGGAAGGGTGTCCACACCCTCAAAAAGTTTGGAATTATTGGCTAACTAGATTCCCCAAGCATAAGTGAGAGGAAGGGATTTGTACCTCTTTGTTGTCTTATTTTGACACCATCTTTTGAAAGATTCTTCAATGGTTTTCCCTTCCCAAGTATTGTGAATACATATTAATTCTTCTATCTCTTTAGAAACTTGTTTCAAGTATGGAGAAGATCTGATGACATCGAAATTGGATTCTAAATCGATGTCACAAAGACAACATCTACCAGATCCCTCAAATATTTTTTTCTACAAAAAGTCCCAAGTTAGGGTCTTGTTGTTCAAAAGAATCCACATACAAATTTTGGATTCAGCTAGACATTTAAACTTCCATATTGGTTTCCACCTCCAAATTGGTGGGTTCTCATTACCTTCTGATGCAATATCCTTGTAATCAATATTTGGTTCATAACCCCCAAAGGGGTTTAGAGACCAAATAAGAACTTCTTCCCTCCATACTCTTTTCTAATTCCCAATTCCCTCCATGTGAGCCATTGCTATTGTCGATTGTTCTCAAAGGGTTCCCTTACAATATGCCTTAGAGTATGATAGCCTTTGAACTTGAAATATTGTATGAGGGGAGCTATAAATTTGAAGGAGTTTGTGATTCCAATCCTACTAGAACTTTGTCTCCTTTCCCAACACACCATACCGACCAATTACAAATCAAAGGGAAATATGAAGTAGTTTCTTTCCAGATGATCGAGGCATTCAAAAATTTCTTAATGGGGGTCTTTATCTAGTCCTCAATGGATTTTAGGGATAGGTATTGATCCTTTATGACCTGCACCCATAGAACGATACCTTGGAGAAGCCTCCAAACATTTTTTTTAGCAAGGCATTCGAGAACATGAAGATATTCTTAAGACCCCATCCTCCTTGACATTTTGGAATTGCAATTTTCCTCTAGGAGACTAAAACCATTCATTTTTTATCCCTGTCTTGAGACCAAATGAAACGATAACATAATTGTCTAATCCACTATAGGACACCTTTTGGAATCCAAGCAAGAGACATCCAATATATTGGGATAGCCTCAAGGACTAATTTGACTAGAACCAATCTTACACCACAGGAGAGCCATCTGTTGCAATAGGTATTGATGGTTTTTTCAACCTTAGAAATTATCCACTACTATTCACCTTTAAGATAAAGATTATCCTTAAATGGAAACCTAAGTTTTGAAACCAACTTCAAAGTCAACTACAAGAAAGGAAACAATTGGGATATATAGAATTTTTCTTCCTTCGAAAGACCTTAGAATAATATCATCGACTTGGTCAGATTGATCTTCATGCTAGTTGCTTCATATAAGATATCCATGATCTCTTTGAGCTTGTAATACATTATTATGGTTCCATAAAAAAAAATAAGGATATGATCAACAAATAGCAAATGTAAGACATTGTAAGACTTGCCTACGAGAATACTTTTGAAGTTGCCATTTTCTAAGGTCGCCTTGAGGGATATGCTAAGTGCTTCTGCTACTAGAAGAAAGAGAAGTGGGGACAATGAACAATATTTCCTTATTCCTCTTTCTAGTTTGAAGAAAGGTGAGGCTTCTCCATTAATAAGAATAGAAAAAGAGACCGAACTGATATAACTCACGACCCACTTTACAAATTGATCACTGAATCCCAAGTGGATGAGGATTATCCTTAAGAAAACCCAACTGACCATGTTGAAGGGTTTGGAGAGATATACTTTTATTGTTATCACCCTTAAGCTCTTATTTTTTATTGAGTGGATCCCTTCCTTGACAACCCCTACTACCTCATGGATTTTTATCCCTTCCAAGAACCCAAACTGTCCAAGGGAGATCTAATGAGAGAGAATCACTTTCAACCTTCTTGAGATAATATTTGATATTATTTTGTAAATGCATTTTCACAGGCAAATAGGGCGTAAGTTTTTGTAACAAGAGGGATTATCAACCTTAGGAATAAGTGCTATAAAAGTTGTGTTGAATGATACCAAGGTTTTCCCTATGGATCTTGAGGCATCCACTACTCTTCTAAGGTCTTCTTAAAAAATTTCATAACAACTGAGAAATAATTCAATAGGGAGGTCATTTGGCCTAGGAGTTTTTCCCTTCTAGAATATTTGGAAGTCAAGTTGGGTTGAATGGGCATCGAACTCTAGATACCATTTCTTGAGATACATGGTTTATGAACCCCACTTCCACCTATTTTGGAGGATATTTCCCATGTCTATTGTAATACTTAGTGTCCAAAATATCCAACCATTCATAAAAACCATGCTTTGTGGCATGTAACCAAGCAAGGCATCAAAATTTTTTGTTGACCAAGATTTTAGTGAGTCCCCTCCCATTCTCTTACTTAAGAAATGACTAAATAATGTAGAGTCCTCCAACTCCATTATCTCACGTATCTTTATAATTTCACCTAGTTGAAAATTAATATATTATGGTTTGTTTTTAATACTAATACATATGGATTCCGGTGGCCTCCCACCTATTCCAACTGGCTCATTTTGGCAGTGTTCTAGTTTTGCAGTTTTTTCCTAGTTTTTGGGTCCTCGATTTCCGTGGCCATTTTGAGGCCCTAAAAAACATTTTTAGGGATTGCCATAGTGATATTGTTGATGGAGTTAGAGTCTGACAACAACATGTGTAGTCCTTGTATAGACCTTTCCAATGGGATATTGTGTGCCTAAAATGAAGATCGTATGCAAAAGATATGACCCCGGGAAGTTGATGTACTAACTTACCGCAATGGGGCCCACATGACTTTTGGCGCTTCATCTCCTAGGGTTATGTTTTTCGATGTCTAGGGTTTTAGAATTACTTTTTATTGTAAAAAGTATTGAAGAGCCTCATTGTAACCATGTTCTTGCGAATGAGCACAACCGTCACATCTCTTCTCAAAGATAAGCCGCCACCATTCTAGCAAGCTTGTTTTCAGTCTACATTTTACAGTTTCAACATATTTCCTTATTGAATATAAGCTAGTTTTATTGTATCTCTGTTATTGTTCCTTGTGCTTTTGTGTTAAGCATAATAATAATTTGTATTCATTTCGTTCTACTCATAAAATCCAGATCAGTGGTATCAGAGCGGTCTGCTCCTTGTCGTTCTTAATGCATGTCCTCGACGAGGTTAGGGTACAAAGAATTGGGTCTCGATCTTGTTTCTCTCGAGGAAAAAATCTCTTGCATGCCTGAGAAACCTCTCATGGTGGGAAAAAATAAATATGATGGGACATGAGATCCTTTCAAAATGTTTCTCGAGGAATCCCTCACGCAACATAGGAACGAGATGATGGATAGTTTTGCACAAATCCTTCGGTGGCTACCAACAGGTGACACATACATCTTCCTCAAGAGGAGGTACCACCCCCTTCAAGGTACAAATTGACTTTTATATTCCTATATTTGAATCTCATATAAACACAGATGCTGTAGACAAATGGTTGAATCTACTAGAAGGATATTTTTCCGTCCATAACTTTTCGAATAGAGAAAATATTACTTTTGCGCTCCACAAAGCCATTCCCCATGTCAAATATTGGTGGTAAACTTTCTATGAGAAAAATTAAATAGAGGAAACCTCATTATTTACAGTTTCGGTCACCATCTGAAACCTCATTAATTATAGTTGCGGTCGCAAACTGAATTTTCGCTAATTTCCATCTTCAAGATGGATTGTTGTGCTATTTGGGCCATGTTTGTGTTCCATAAAGCAAGCGAGTGAAACTAATTTGGGAAGCCCACTACAGTCAAGTGGAAGGACACTTCGACATCGGAAAGACAGTGACAGTGCTGTAGAAACATTTCTACTGGCCAAAACTTTGACAGGATGTGAGCAAGTATATTAGGTCCTGCATTGTTTGTGATATTTCCAAACCGACCACTGAGAAATAGGACTTGTACACCCCTAAGCTTATTCCTAATAGGCCGTGGGAATCCATCTCAATGGACTACATGTTGGGCCTTCCGTCCACCAAGAGGGGAAATGACTGTGTTTTTGTGGTTGTTGATCTCTTTTCCAAGATGGCAATTCTGGCCTCTTGCATGAAGAACATCACAATAGAGGCCATTGCCAAGATATTCTTTGAATGATTCTAGGTACATTTTGGAATCCCACAAACCGTTATCTCAGATCAGGACAGTCGGTTCCTCAACACATTCTGGTCGAGCCTCTAATCACTGCTGGACACCAAGCTGACCAAATCCACTGCCTTCCACCACTAGAGATATGGCCAAACTGAGGTCGTCAATCAGATGATTGTTCATATCCTATGCATGTACAATTCCAAGCGCCCTCGAAAATGGGATGAGAGTCTTCCCTATATTCAACATAGCTACAACCAAGCCCTACATAGCTCAACCAACCACAACCCCTTTCAGGTGGGGTTGGGATTCCAACCATTGGGTCCCATGAATGTTTCACTACCCCTTGCGGCCGACTCGTCACCTGCTCCAATTGAAGTTGAAAAATCCACCCAATTCATTGAGAGGATACAACACATCTACCAACGATTTTATGATATTTTATAGAAGTTCAATGCCAAGTACAAGCAGTGCCATGATCAACATTGAGTGCCACATAAGTTTCAGGTGGGAGACAAAGTTTGGTTGCACTTGCAGAAATAACACCTTACGGGGCCCCATCAAAAGCTTCACCCACTCTATTATGAACCTTACACCATCACCAAGGTTGTGGGTGATGATGTTTTTGAGCTCAACATTCCCCCTTTCCTTGGCCTACAACGTGGATATCCTTCGGCCTTATTTCCCACCATTATTGGACACCTAAGAGATAACAGAGAAATTGAAACCAACATAGCTCAACCCTAAATACATGCAACATGAATCCAATGATCATATTTTGGACACACAGGTCAAGGGCACTCGCCAACAAAGGATCCAACTTTATCGAGTTGTCAAAGCAGGGAAGCTCCTGCACCAAGGCAAGTGGCTCACC
>SNQJ01S0150637.1:4089-23135 GCA_010110895.2 Picea sitchensis
TTCTTCCAACTGCTGCTTGATGTGCTTCTCTTCCTGTTGATGAGTTGAGGTATACCCAATTTGAATAGCCTGTGTCTGTAGAGCTTCGATCTTTTGTTCTAGGATTTTTCTCTCTTGGAATATTTTTCCGAACACTTCTTTGTTCCACTTTCACACTTGTTGCTTGAAGTATTTGAGCTTCTGCTAGAAGAAGTACATTTTGGTCCCCTTTTGGATTTCGACCGTGTTCCACCAGTGATGAGCTATTTCTCTGAAGCCTGGATGAGACAACCATAACTTTTCAAATTTGAAGGGTTTGATCTTTGGGGAGGCCATAGTGTCAACCCAGAGCTGAACCGGCCAATGGTCCGAGCCTGCTTTGGGGAGGATGTTGGACTCTATTAGGGGTCCTTCCAATAGAAGGATCTCCGAGAGATGAAATTGGTCGAGACTGTAGGCGATTTTTTGGGGCCCTGTTCACTTATTAGTCCAGTTGAAGGTGTCATTGTTGTTTTCTATGTCTACCAGTTTGTGTTGATCTAGGAGCTCCTGGAATTTTATGTTGTCTTGTTCCAGTCTCTTCTTCCCATCTCTTTTTTCCTCCAGTGGGAGGATCATGTTGAAGTCTCCCCCAATGATCCACCTCTAGTTTTCAGCTATAGAGATGAGGTGTGCTATGTTTTGAAGAAAAAGGTCTTTTTCCTAAATGTTCTGCAGTCCATAGGCATTAGTGATCAGCCCAGCCTCGTCAGATCCTATGGCTCGATAATGGTCTATGAGAGTTCCTGGAGTGCAAAATCCTTGATTGAGAATGACCTTATCCGAGTTCTAGAGGATGGACAATCCGCCTTAAGAACCTTTCAAGTTTGTATGGTACGAGTTGCAATTATGCCAACATCTTCTGATAATTTCTTCCATGGTCTTCCCCACACATTTGGTTTCTTGGAGAAGGAGGATATTTGAGTCTTCCAGTTTGATGCAGTTTCAGAGAATCCTTTACTTGGATTGTCCATTTAGGCCTCTGATGTTCCAAGTGATCACCTTCATGGTTAACAATTTGATGGGTGGGAAAAGGAGCTCTCAAAGATCTTGTGTATATGTCCTGAGTTGATCATGTAGTTGTCGGCTTCCTTGATGAGTTGATGCATCATTTTCCTGCGCCACCTTTTATTCTTTTTTGGGTTTTTCCTTTTATCTAAGTTTGAATCTCCTATGATGCCCAACCATATGGTGGCCCCTGCTGATGAGTCTAGAAAGACCTTGTGGACTTTTCTGAGCTGATATTATGATAGGGTTTGTAGGTATTTTTTGTTGAGAGCTTCTTCAAGTCTGTCTAGGTATATTTATGCTAGGTCTTGTTCATCCATTTCCATGATTGTGTCTTCTTACTTTTCCAGTTCTTTTCCTGAGTCTGGGCGGATCTATGGGTCGCTTGGGATTCCATGGGTTGGGTGCTCCTTTGGTTGTTGGTTTTCTTTGTTATTGTTGCCTCCTATTCCCATTACCTTGTGGGGGTTTTCTACTTCTCCCTCTAGGAGATTGACTAGGGATTCAAGGGAGTTGGTGTTGGGATTTTTCCTGTCATTATTGCTAGCTAGTTTCTTCTGCATTTTCCTTATGTGATTCTACACCTAAGTGAATCCATCCTTTGGTTTCTCTTCCTTGGTTGGCTTGGGGGGGGAGTTGAGGGGGAAATATCTAAAGAGATGTTCATGCTCATGACACTTCCTACATATGAATGGTATGTGTTCATAATCTATGGTTTGAGCCCATTCCTCATCTTGGTATTCTAGGGTTACCATTCCTGGGAGGGCTTTGTATATGTCCATGTAAACACATATTCTGGTGTAAGAGGTGTATATCCTTTGCTTGGTGGCTTTCGAGGACTTACCATGCTTGCCTAGAGTATTTTCGATTCCTGATAAAATTTCTTCTAACCAAAACTTCTGAGGTAGGGAATAAATTCGAATCCATACCGGGGCATAGGCAAAGTTTTCCTTTTCTGGGCAGAAGCGTTCAGTCCAGAAGCGTATATAGAGCCCCGCTGAGTTGTAGAAATAGGGTCCACCTTCTAATACGTGGTATTTGTCCTCCAAGTTGTAGAATATGATTGTGCAGAACCCTTTGGAGCTCAACTGGAGCTCGTAGTCCCCCTTGGAATTCCACCAGGCTTTGATCTAGTGAGCCAGGTCTCTTTCTGAGGGCCAGAGGCCTAGGAACTTGCATATGAGGGCATGGTATCTCATGAACTGAGTGTGTTCACCTATTTTGTTGCTCTTTTTGATGTATCGTGGCACTTTTGGGGCCTATGGAATGCATTTCCCTAATATCTAGGCCCGAGCTACTTTTGGATGTGAGGTCTCTGCATCCATGTTTGTGCATGTGATTCCATGTGTTTCTTCCTGCAGGTACTGTTCTCGTAGGTGCGGAGGTGGTTCGAAGGAAGACCTGCTTGCAAAAACATTCTATGGATCATTTACTGCAATGTTGCGGTATGAGGGGGCTTCCGCTCCCCCTTTTGCAGTCATTCTGTTGAGCCGGTTAGAAATCTTGTGCAGAATGCGGCAGGTGCGTGCAGAGGTAGTCAACGAATGAAAGGGGGGAGAAACTTTGGAGAATGAAACCGTAGTTCATGCCATTTCCACCATTACCAGCGCTTGGGATCTAAAAATAAGACATTGAGTTTCATTAATTCATTGATGATGCCATGCAATGAAAAATAGTGTTTCGTTTGAGTGACCCTACTAGTGGGGCCTGAGCCATCAAATTCATTCACATCCACTTTAGGAAACAATAGATCACACAAAAAGGGGGGGTTAGAGTGAAGATCCATGGAATGGGATGATTCAACTCCCTCTTGGTGTAAGGATTGTTCCTAGTATTGGGTGGTCATGAATTTAGTAATCAATTCAGAAAACCAGTCAGGTATGTTGTCTGATTCTCTTAGCTTGATCAGTAGTATCTAGAGATTTCATGAGTTTGGTTTTCAAGTCCTCACACAATTCTTCTAACTTAGAAACATGGTTTCCAAAATATTGGTTTTGGGTTTCCATTTGGATGGGGTACACAAGAAATAAGGTGATGGGAGGGTGGGTCCAGGGATATGGGGTTGGTGGAATGGGGCTAGTGGGTCCACAGAAAAATACTTATTGGAGTGTTGTAGGAATGTGATCAGTGCAAATTTCTGGAACTATTGAGATAGGTAGTTAGTAATTGGGTGAGTGCGTCCACAGAATAACAGGCTTATGGAAGAGGGTACCATTGTGATCAACATGACACAAGGATTCTATTGAGATGGGTTCCAAATAAGGGTGCAGGTTGGACCACTTTATACTCTCTCCCGTTTAGAACTCCTATGGAGTTATACTCCCAATTGAAAAATACTTCACTGACAGAAAGATCAAATTATTAATATTGAATATTTTGCATGAATTTATTGAACTAGAAGTAAGAAGCATGGTTTTTAGTCATTGAATGTTCAAAATTTCATCACAACCCCTTGTTTTATATTTTTTTTGGACTGACAAAAAGGAGTAGGGTTATAAGGGTCCGAAGGATAAGAGAGTGTCTTATGTTATAGCTCTTTGATATACTTGAGGGGTCCAATAGTAGTACTCAACCCATTATATCATGGCTCCAACTAAGGATGTTCAACCATACCCTTAGTCGTATTACCCGATTATCCAAGTACGAGAAGGTAATCTTCTTAAGTGCTGATATTGGTGCCACTATAGCAGTCGGGCGATCACGCAGTTGATCTAAGAGTAGTTTCAGGACACCTACATGACTTTCAATATACCCAATGGTACACGGAAGTAAATTCCATATATAGGTGTTGTCTAATGTGATACTACTCGAAGGGATACTAACAAGGGTTACAAGGGTTTCAAACTAGGTGAAACCTCTTGTAGTTCCTATGTGTGTGCTTCCTGAACCACAAGTTTACCTTCTTAACGACAATGCATGTGTTATTTATAGATGTTATAGCATGTCTCTAGCCTAAAACAAATGATCAAAAAATTGTGCCAAGAAAGAGATCTGATACCACTTGTGTTGTACCAAATAGAAATATTCAGAACATAAATCACATTTATGATACTACTCAAATACATTGAAGAAAGAAATAGAATTGCATCGCCCCCCTCCCCACACATTTTGTTGCAATGTAATTGAACAGAACATGGGGGGGTGGATGCCCAACATTGCACACCCCCCTCCCCCCCATTATGTTAATTTCAATTTTTAAATTTAGTTTTACTTTTCGTTTTATTTTTTTTTTACTTTTAAATTTTTTTAGTTTTGATTCTTTTTAATTAAAAATTGTTTTTTAATCTAATTTGTTTTTATTTTTAATTTAATTTAGTTTTTAAATTTTCTAGTGTAGATTTCAGTTTTAGTTTTAGTTTCAAAGTTTGGTTTTGGGTTTTTTAAGTGTTTTTGGGTTTTTTTCATTGTGTTTTTTTTTTAATTTGTGTTTTTGGGCTTTTACATAATAAAATTGATTTTTTTAATAATTCTTTCGATTATTTCCATTACCTGTGGGACTAGCATGTGGTCTAAAATACCACGACCCAGGGGTATCTAAGTCGTCAAAATCTCTTGGGGATCGCACGTGGCCTAGGTCACACCAATCCTTAACATTTCATCTTTTTGGGGTGTCTCCTCTCGACTATTGTGAGTTTCGAACCTTGGTCACCTTACAGAACAAAACCATCAAAATATAATCATTCTAGTGGGATTTGACAATTCAATTATTTTATTAATGTAAATTATTAAAAAAAATAAAATTAAATAGTAAATAAATTTTCAAGTAATAACACTTTTAGATTTAGGAGTAGATTTTCAATGTTTTATTTGTAGTGGTGATAGTGGTCAAACCCACAATTTTAATTAGGTCATAGTTTTAACTCCAAAAAAGAGTGGTACTACTTTTAGCATCACTTTTCAATTCAAGGGTCAATTTTAGGGTTCTATCCTCAATGTCAAGGGCATGATTTCAAACAAGTCGCAATTTTAACTACCTCCCAAAAAAAGGGGGCTATCAGTAGCACTACTTTTTTTATTTGGGGGTTGATTTTGTTGTTTTTTACTAAAACATATGATATTTTTGGGCTAGAGTTATCATTTTGAGGTCAGAGTTCTCATTAAGTTGGTAACTTTGTTATATGCGTTGGTGGATGTGAATAGGAAATCATAGGATCAAACATATTTGATCCAATATTGAGGTAATATTTTTGGACAAATGTATACCTTTTTGGTTGACCTAGGAAGCAATCACAAATTTTATTCCCCTAAAGTGGTGGTCAATTGAAAGTGTAATGTCAAAAAGATCTAAGATCCTAAGAAAGTATAGAAGGCTAATGGTACCAAGAATTGGATCAACCAAGAAATCAATCAATAAATGGCAGATTTGGGTGGATAGATGAGTGATATTTGTTTCCATGAATTGGCATTAGCATCTTATGGTAGTATAATTAGCCAATATTGTTTAGAGATCGATCTATCCAAATTTAGATTGTTTTGAGAAGAAGGCAGGATGCTTAGACGTTGAAGGCATAACTAGAAGTATCAAAGGGGATAAAACCCCATCAATAGTAAGGAAAGTATTAGTGATGTGAGCCAATTGTATTGTGCATAAAAGGTTGTAAAGGTTACCTTGGTCACATTGATTAAGTGTCAAGTGTACTGGGCAGTGACGTAGATCATTTGTTTATAGTAATAGAGTTTAAGAATATGTTCTCAAAAGAATTAATCAAATTGTCATTGACAAGAGGAGTGAATTATAAAATTGAACTTGTAGGCAAAGAAACCCCAATATAGAAGGAATCATATCAATTGGGAAGCAATGAGCTTAATGGGATCAAGATGTGATATATAAGGGTTATTCAAAAGAGGATTCACTCAACCAAGTGTAGCTTCTTGGGGTGCACTAATGTTGTTCATTTAAAAAGATGGTACTTTCGACATGTACTTTAACTATTGGTCATTGAATTTGTTCACGATTAAGAATCGAAATCCATTACCTAGAATTAATGATTTATTTGATCAATTAAAAGGAGAAAATGTGTTTTCAAAATTGGATTTAAGATCGGGACATCATTAGATTAAAATGGAAGAAGAAGGCATCCCTAAGATCTCTTTCACAACTCAATATGGACATTATGATTTCTTGGTTTTACCTTTTGGTTTGACAAATTCAATGGATATTTTCACGATATTAATGAACAACATGTTTGTTGGGTATGTGTTACATTCTTTGCATGATTGTGGGTCCCCCTATTAGGGGTGTTGGGGGAGGAACCCCTGGAAATATTTTTGGGGGGTTCATTCACCAAAATTTTGGGTGGACTTTCTCCTTTGGCGAGGGTGGTTTTTCACCTTTGGCAGTTTAGTGGTGCATGGTATTTCAACCGACAATTTTCTAATTTTGGTTAAGGAAATAAGGTTGTAATCTAATTTGGGTCAATGGATTAGGGGTTTTTTGAGTGAAGTAGGATCTTATATATTGTATTGTAAATAATGAAGTTTGATCATGAATAGAATTAGAGGTGTGAATCTAAAACATGTTGTTGGTTTTCCTAATTGGGTTTCCATGATAAATCTTTGCGTATATTAGTGATTGCAATAATTTTTTTGTATTAAGAATTTATGTATGCATTGAATTAATGTAAAAGGTTTAAAACTTACAATCAATATTAGAGAAGTTATCAGCTTCAATGGAACACCTTTGTCGCTAAAGGTTTGGCTCGAGTCTGTGATAAATGTTGCTACAATGAGAGATCTACAGTATTGATTCTTATGGTGAAACGGAATGGAAAGCAGTTCAAAAATAGAGATCGAAAAATTTAATGGGAAATTTTTTGGAAGCTCAAGATGGAAGTTCTTTTGGTAGACAAAGATCAATGTCTCATTATAAATTCAGGTACTACACCTACGGGAAAGTCAACAGAAGATTGGAAAAATTTGGATCGAAAGGAAAATATTATAATTTGGTTGTGTATCCCAGATTCAATATTATTGAATGTGTCTGAGGAAGCTACAACCAAGGCATTATGGAATACGTTAGGGGATTTATATTAGTCTAATTCCACGGTAAACAAACTTTTATTGTAGAAGAAGTTGTACAACCTAAGGATGAAAGATGGAGACGTAGTAACAGAGCATATGAATTCCTTCAATACCATGGTAAGTTAGTTATTGTCTATTGATATTAAGATTTATGATGAAGATAAGTGTATCGGTTTATTTTTTGCTTTACCATACTTATGGCATTGTTTGGTTGTGTCCATAGGAAGTATTGCAACTACTTTAAGTTTCGATGATGTGGTCTCATCCTTGTTGTCAGAGGATATGAGGTGGAAAAACATGGAAAGACAAGGCATAAATTCCTTATTTGTAAGAGGATGTTCCTAAGAAATAAATTAAAACATGTCCTCAAGTGGGAGATCCAAAACTAGAGGAAGATATAAATCTCCAAGAAAATTCATAAAGATATGTTGGAGATGTGCAAAATAAGGGAATTACAAGAAACTTTGTAGATCCAAAAGTGTTAAGAGAGGGAAGGGATCTGATGATGCCCCTTCTATAGAAGAAAAAACCTCTGTAGATGAAGGATGGGATGTGTACTTGGCTTCTTCAAGGACACATGCAGATCATGAGGCATGGTTGGTCAACTCAAGTGTATCCTTTCATATGACTCCTCACAAGGAGTGGTTTTGCCAATATGAAAGGTATGATGGGGGTGATGTAATACCCCTAGGACAAACCCCATTGCAACTGTACATATTATTTATTAGTTGGTGAGACAGGATATTTTGGGGCCAGAGTGCCGATGTATATATGTTTTAGGTCAGAGTTCTTGTGTGATTATTAGGCCGAAGAGATTAGATGAAAAAAGGATAGAAATCCTATCATTGTAATATGTAATCACTCATATTATTAATAAAGTACATCATTATCAAAAGCCAAGTTAGATGAAAGGGTATGGGGGGCTAGGACTCCACGAGAGGGAAAGGGGGAGTAAGGAATTAAGGAAAAGGGGCTCAGTCAAGGGACTTAATCCTAGGAATAAAATAATATTCTTCCTAAGTCCTAAAGTCTTATATAATGTTTTATCCTAAGTTCCTAAGGGAAGGGAACGAATTATAAGTGGGGGAAAAAGTAGTTCCTTGGGTACCAAGTGTCATAAAGGGAACATGCATATATAATGTGTGGATTTAGTGTAATTCATTCATTCTTTCCCCATCATTCATTCCATCTTTCTTACCATGACTGGAGAGTAGAGATATGGATCTTTGGTTATCGTGTAAGTCCTTGGTGGTTTGGAGTTGAAGAGGCAGGTTGTCAGGCCTATGAAACAATTATCTTGGGTGAGAGAATTATTTGGAATAGGTTTCCCTGTACTTTGGCCTAACGCTGCCATAACTCTTTGAGAGCAACCTTGTGTTCCAAGTACCATAGTGCTTAGAGACTTCTTGGTCAACCTATTGTTGAAACCCTAGAAGGGAAGTGGGATAGTCGAAGGACTGTTGAGAAGAGAAGGGGTACACTTCCTGGGGTGGGACATGTTGAGGGGAATGAGAGGTTGCGAGGTAGAATTTCTGCTAGAGTTGGTGCCACATGCCTTATCTTGTTTTTTTGAGTGGTGTATGACCGTAGTGGGATGGGTGAGAGAACCTTTTCCCTGGTAGAGTCATAGCCCCAACTCGGGGGTGATTCATTGTTGAGGAGAGATTTCCAACGATATAACTGTTTTGCAAAATGGAGCTTGTATGAGGAAGTTATAGGCTAAACAATGCAAGGAAGAATTTATGTACCAGTTCACTTCTAGACGCCATAACTTCCTACTCAGAAGTCAGTTTGGGGCACAAGAGTAGTCTATGGAAAGCTATTGAGCCATAGAATACATCCATGAAGCCATATTGGAATTTTGGGCATCCAAAAGTGCGCATGATGAGAGATATTATTTTTGTAGAATTTAGTGTTATAAGGGTAAATTAGTCAAAATTTCAGCAGGTTGTAAGTAGCATCTTGGAGCCTGAATAAAGATTAAAATTGGAAAAATTAGATATCATTTTCAGGATTAATTGCGTAGTGTAAGTCATTAATCTATGACCCATATTGGAAATATTGTTCAAAATGGGGTTATGAAGAAACTCAATTGAGCTTCTATTAAATTGACAATGTAGCAAGTGTAGGGATGCATAAGCACAACTAAAATTACACATGGCTNGCGTAGTGTAAGTCATTAATCTATGACCCATATTGGAAATATTGTTCAAAATGGGGTTATGAAGAAACTCAATTGAGCTTCTATTAAATTGACAATGTAGCAAGTGTAGGGATGCATAAGCACAACTAAAATTACACATGGCTAAAAGGTGTGCAAAAAGGGAAAAGTGGCTACACTTGGATGACAAGAACTTTATGCTCATAACTCAAAATTGAGTAAGAAAGAAGTCATTGGAAATTTGTTGGATGAAGGAATCCAGTCATGCACCTAGAACTGTGAATGGAGTAGAAGAATTCACAGGCAATTAGAAGGAATATTTATGGTGTACTTAAAGGGGGAAAAGTATTCATTCTTTATCTATAAGTTTAAGATTGTTGTTTTTTCTAACAAATTATGTTGGGTGCATATTTTATAGAGATTAAGGTGACTAATAGAATAGAGAAAATGCAAGGGAAATTCAGGAAGCTGTAATTTCCAAGTCAAAGATCTTATAAACATGAGGAATAAGGGAAGAGGTGGTCTTCAAAATGTGCATTTGGTTTCTTTAAGAAGTTGTTGGAATAAGACATTGGGTTTAGTAAGAAATGTGGAATACTTCCAATGGAAATTTTATTTTAAAAAAAAAATCCAGATGAGAATTGTGCATATCAAATGTGGATGCTAGGTGAAAGAGTTTGGACCTGGTAGCAAGGATGAGAAATGATGCTTGAAGATAAGAGTGTTATTTCAAGTTTATTCACAAGACAAATCAAGACTAGAAATGAAAAGAAATTAAGATATGATTCAAATTCAACAATGAAGGTGTTGAGAATTCAGGAAGCTAGTCTCTTGATAAAGAGGTACATAGTGTAAACATGGACATAAGGTGCATCATCTCCATGGATCATTTATGTAGTTTTGGAGTAGTACCTCCATTATTTTCATTAGAGTAGTGCAGTGGAAGAATGGTACAAGTATAAGAAGTTCAAGGGTGAAGTAATGAAGGTGCATGTAGACAAGTATAATAAGTTTAGGGGTCGAGTAATGAAGGTGCATGTATACTAAAGAGTGCATTATGTGGAGAGTAATCTAAAGGGATGTAGTTAGACTTAAAGAAGTGTATTCCATAAATTGAAGAAGAATGTTGGACATAATGTCATTGATGTATTGTCATTGATGTCAATAGTCGATGACGCACATGAACCTCAGAAGGGAAAGTGCATTGCAAAAATGTGATCGGGATTGAAATCCCCACAGGACAAACTAGGACCATTGGATACGAAAGCACCAGATCAAGGGCGGGGATTGATTGCAGAGTGCGAAGGGAGAATTTTTGGAACAGGAGAAGACCCAAGATTCAACGCTCAAGAGCGCACCAACACAACCCTAACTACAGGCCCTTTCGGCAACACCTGCGAAGCAGATGAAGTCTCAAACGAGGTAGAGGTAGGGGTGGTTGCAAGAATCAAGTGTCTGCAACCTTAGTTGGGACACAGATCTGTGATTATATC
Source organism: Picea sitchensis (assembly GCA_010110895.2). Lineage (NCBI taxonomy): Eukaryota > Viridiplantae > Streptophyta > Pinopsida > Pinales > Pinaceae > Picea > Picea sitchensis. The sequence goes on from SNQJ01S0150637.1 coordinate 14,791, forward strand.
GCTTACAGAGTACTTAGCATAGATCATTCGTCAATATTCAACCCTTATTATACTTTGCAGATAGCATAGAGCATCGCAGTATTCACTTAGATCTAAGGTATTTCAGCACTTAGCAATAGTAAAACAGAATAGATCTGATAGATCAGCACTAAGCATCTTCATACATGTCATATATAACATTCACACACCTCTAAGAAGCACAAAGCATAAGTAGATCTATTTAAATATATCAAAGCACTTAGGAAAATAAGGGATAAACACATCAAGTTGAAGCACAAAGCATAACACATAGATTTACATGGTTTACCCCCACCCTGGGGCTACATCCACCAACTCTTCTTCTTTATTAGCATCTTCAATCGGTTACATCATAGAGCCACCAAAAACCTTCTTCGCATAGGACATAAGATCTGGGCAACTCGCTAGATCCTTATTCCTTGCGCTACAGCACAAAGGCTTCCACAACTCCTTACAACGACTTGTACTTAGCTCTGCAAGCCTCTTACAGTCATGCACAGAGCTCTTAAAAATCTATTAGCACTTAGCTTACATCACATACATCCCTATATCTTTTGATAGATTCCTATATATCTATTTATACATTACAAAAGTGGGCCTAAGCGTGGGTAAACCCACGGGCTGACATCCCTTTCCCATTACATATTCCCAAAAAACCAAAAGGGACCCAAAAGTGGGATGAGATTCCTCAACCTTCGCCTTATCTGGTGCTCCATATTCGACAGGCTGTCAAAGTCCCAAAAATGGTCAAACATGACCAATTATCTCCCAAAACTTGGTCAAGGGCCAATAGGCCCCCAACACTCACCTGTGACTCATCTTGAGTCACTCTGATCTAATCAATTCTGCCTCGAATGTCTCGATCTTGGCTCGAGCTGCTTCGACCTATTGTTGTGCTATGGCCTCTTGTTCGACAAACTCCTGGATGAGTGCATCATTGATGGGTTCCTCTAGGCGCTGGTCTGCTACACTCACAACATGTTCTAGCCCTGCTCCTCGATTGTCAACCTCTATGAATAGTTGACATGCCTTATCTTGCACCTGTTGAAGTCATTGAGTCACTTCCATCACTTTGCTCTGGATTGTATGGATCTGTTGTTGGGTCGTGAACTGCTCATGATATCTCTTCATTCTTTCTATGGGTGATAGGGCCTTCAACTGTGTCTGTAGCTTTTCATCTTCATACTTTGCCTCTTGGAGTTGCGACACCAATTTATATAACTATGGGTTCTCAGTGAGGTTCTCATATGTCTAGGTGTTGCGGATACTCAATTGCTTGCACTCCAAGGAAAGATCTTTCAGTCTGTCAACTGCACTGCAGGAAGTTATTTATCTTTGGTCTCTAATCTCCTGCGGGGTCTCAGGTACTGCGCGAAGCTCTAGATATGCAATGCGTTGTTGGAGCTTCTGAATTACTCCTTCCAGTTGTTCCACCTGCTATGGAACCCATTCTTTTGTCTGTACTTTGACAACGGTCATAGAGAGAAGTTCTCTATTGACCAGTTCCTTTATCTCGAGTTTCTATGTGAGCAATTGTTCCTTGCTTTGATATAGTTCTGATTTCACTGCATCCCATTTTTCTTGGAGAGCAATATTTTCTCGTTTTGACATGCTGCGTTGCTCCATAAGAACTCCCTATACCTGTGTTAAATATTTAGTGGCTTGTGTTGTTTCTTCTTGAGCCCATCAAAGGCAAGCTTCGATTGTATCAGAAATCCAGTGGATTTGAGCTAGCTCATCCCCTGGTTTTGGTGTTCCTACTATTAGAGGTGCAGCGAAGACTGCGTGGCTAGACTGTAGTGCCTGTTGCACCCCTTGGAGTTCAATCTCAATACAATTATACATATGCTCCTTCTTCACCTCCTGTGTCTCTACTATCTCTATTGAAACATTGTTCAGGGCTGCAACGATGAAATTGAAGTCGTCTGGGGTCAGTGTGGTCTGTAGCTTAGTCACGGGAGCTTTGGACTTCTTCTGGGAAGAAGGTTTCTGAGGTGAACCCTTCCTCTTCTTCAAAATCTTTGCTTCATCTATGCGCTTATGTTCGACTTCTTCTAACTCTTCACCATCACCCTCTTTATCTGGTGTGATGGAAGTAGTCTTCACCGAGTCACTACTTAAGTCTTGCACTTCGTTGATCTTTTATCGCATGTTAGGTCCAGGTAGATCCTGTGCATTTTATGGACTGTCTACATCAGATATGTATGTAGGGTCATCTAGAACAAGGAGGTCCACTGACCATTTCTTTGTGATCTCCTCCGTATCTTCTTCTGTTAATCTATAATAGGACTATAACTGCTACTTATGCTCATCAGCACGCGTTGTGATGTAGAAAAAGTGTCTATTTGCGCTGAACTTCATCAGGGGCCAAAACCTGTAGAGGGTGTTCGGAGTGATGTGTTGTGTAGACTAGATAGCTACTTTCAACTGATTATAATAGGAATGAAACATGGCATTTGACTACCATTGTTTATTCATATCGTTCGAGTACCACAGGGTACTGAACTTCGTGTCCAACGGTTCAAATGGCTCGATGTTTGGGAAATTTGTACCTTCCAACATCTCCCATGCAATGAAAGCAATTAAGATTAGGAGCCAAATGAAATGGAACTCATATCCTTGGTCCTGGGATTCTCCACAGTCGAGCTACAATTGGTTTACAAGGTACTATGACCAATTCATCTATACACCCTCCGTACTCTTCCCTACGAGATCGACTATGAATCCAGTCACTTGGGTGGGTCGCTTCTTGTGAACTAATTTCCCATCAATTAGTTGATAGGCTAGGTGCATTGTGCCATTCTGGATAGAGGCTACCTTATATCCTCACCTTCCTTTCTCAACATCACCATACATTTCTTTAATATTCTGTGCTAATGCTTTGTCCTTGGTTTTTCCAGGATAAAAGTCCTATGGGTCAGGGCCTTGCATGCTCAGCCTGGTGATGCAATGGATCAAGGTCAGATCCACTGTGGTACGCCGGTTCAGCCATAAATATCCTCCATGGTAATAGGATAACATCAACTTAACAGATGCGTTCACTTCTTGATGTCGTCCGAAGTGAGGGATATTCATAACATTAAGCAGGGTAGACTGCGCGAGGTTATGAGTCCAAGGTTGGGGGATAATCTTTGAATTCTTGCCTTTTTTCTTGGTCATTTACTTATGCGGAGCGAGTATACCATAAGATTTACAGTCTCCAAGGTTGAATTCACTAAACTTCAGCGCTGCTATCTTATCCTGGTCTGTGCAAACTGCGCGTATCACTTTCGGGAGGTATGCAGTGACCAAGGCATAGTCAAAATCTCTAGGAATGATATCTCTGTTCACTGCATCGCTTAGAGGAGGTATATACGTAGGTAAGATTCTTGGAATCAACTTAGAGTTCATGAGATTGTCTCTATGCTTCAGTCTCATCTCTGTCGTGATTCTGGAAGTTCCTACTCCGCTAGCAGTCTATGGAGAAGCTTGGACTCCTCCTATCAATGATACTTACACACCTCTAGAGATCTGTCTTTTCGACGTGACTTTATCAGTCATGAGATCAATGAGTACTTCCTTCGCAGATTCTTCAAGTGCGCTAAGCTCCTCATACATACGTGCTTCAGGTTTAATAACATCAGGTTCATGAAGTAATGTAGACATGGAAATAAGATGGAAATTAAGGGCGTAATGATCACTAGACAATATTAACCAAGGTTGCGAGCTCAAATTCTCGATTTGGAAAAAGTGTTCTTCGTGAACGGTGCAACAGGATAAATAGGAAACTCAGAAACGGATTGCTTGCATCGGGTATGAGGCTTCATTAACCCTTGTTCTATCTGTTATGGTGTGGTCCATTGGTCAGGTGGTGAGCCATAAATGTTTTTCCAACCGTTCGGAGCATCAATAGAATGAATATATCATCCCCCAATGACTATATTGCTTCACCACGACGAAGTGACCTATGTCATTGTTCTGATATCTCAACGAAGCTCAAATTCTGCAAATTTTCCTTCTGCGAGGCTCCCTCTGGAACCTTCTATAATTTTTCAATCCAGTGAGCTTCGTCTCAGTATTCTTATTTCCATTATGATTCATATCTTCTTTAAATATAGTTACTACGCGCCATTGAGAATCTTTCAGGGTTACCATCTCTTCTACCTCTAGAGTAAGTACTTTAGTCTTTTGAGGGTATTCTAGTGGTCTTCCAGCTTCGACATCGGATTCACTAGGGTCAAATAGATTTGATCCATTTTCCTATTCTTTAATCAATTGAGCGATCCTTTTGGTCATGAAATCTTTTAAATCTTGTTTTTTTTTGTTTTGAAGCTTATTCTTCTTCTTTCCTTCTGGCTTGATCTCTTTCAATCCAAGGTTTCCCTAGTAACATGGTAAATGGGGCATTGTTTTCAATACATTTGATAATCTCAAAATATTCCTTGTCGAAGTTCCATTGACAATCGTAGATATCTGAGAAAGCCTCCCACATAAACTTACCAACTTCCCTCTGAATACTCCTATTCCTCCTAATAAAGGGATCATAGCAGGATTCCCTATAGCTTCCCATGTTCTTTCTGGCATAATATTCACTTTTGTCTCTTCATCAAGAACACAGTCAATGTCGAAGTCCCCTCTTTCTTCAATGCATTTTGTTTTTTTGAAAATCTCTGATAATCTAACATGTCAGTGGTCATTCAGGGTCTCCTTTATTTGTATCAATACTTTCTCTGATTCTTGTTGGGGTTTTGCCTTTTCTAGATTTGCCTTAGGGATTTCTTGGTTCAGATTCATTCCTTCAAGCCTAGAGATCATTATAGGGAAATCCAACACTTCATGGTCCATAGCCTTAAAACAAAGACAGCTAGGTCTTCTGCTAGGGAATTCCTTAGCAAGATGTCTTGGTCTTTTTCAACTATAACAGAGGGTCAATCCTCTCTTTCTTAGAAATGATCCCCAACTTTTTCTCTACTGCACACTAGGATCATAGAAGGTAACCTACAACAAATTATTTCTAGGATCCTCTTTCAATCAAAACTTCTCACTTTTACCTTCCTTGGAGCACAAAGCTTTCAAATTGTGCTTCTTTTCTACAATGCCGACCTTCTTTCTTTCAAATCTTCCCTTCTCTCTTCAGGTCAGGATTCCTTTTCTCAGATCTAACCTTCTTTATTTAGCACAAATATTTATAGATCAAATAGAATACTGCACACTAGGGCACAACTCTAGAGCTTCAACAGTTTCAGGATGAATCTTCACACAGAGCTTCCTCTTTCTTAGTTCCTAGCAATCACAGCTTTAGGTCCCGGCAACAGAACCATCTGTTGGCACAAGGGCAGACCTAGGGTTCAATGCTCAAGAGCGCACAAACAAAGCCCTAACTACCAGCCCTTTCGGCAACACCTGCGAAACAGATGAAGTCTCACCCGAGGTAGAGGCAGGGGTGGTTGCAAGACTCAAGTGTCTGCAACCTTAGCTGGGACATAGATATGTGTTTATATCGCTTACAAAGTACTTAGCATAGATCATTCATCAATATTCAACCCTCATTATACTTTGTAGATAGCACAGAGCATCGCAACATTCACTTAGATCTAAGGTATTTCCGCACTTATCAATATTAAAATAGATCAGATACGATAGATCAACACTAAGCATCTTCATACATGTCAGATATAACATTCACACACCTCTAAGAAGCACAAATCATAAGTAGATCTATTTAAATATATCAAATCACTTATCAAAAGAAGGGATAAACACATCAAGTCGAAGCACAAAGCATAACACACAGATTTACATGGTTCACCCCCACCCTAGGGCTAAGTCCATCAACTCTTCTTCTTTATTATTGTATTCAATCGGTTATAGAACAGAGCCACAAAAAACCTTCTTCTCATAGGAAAGAAGATCTGTGCAACTCACTAGATCCTTCTTCCTTGCGCTACAACACAAAGCCTTCCACAACTCCTTACAATGACTTGCACTTAGCTCTGCAAGCCTCTTAAAGTCATGCACAGAGATCTTACAAAATCTATTAGCACTTAGCTTACATCACATACATCCCTATCTCTTTTGATACATGCCTAGATATCTATTTATACATTACAAAAGTGGGCCTAAGCGTGGGCAAACCCATGGGCCGACATCCCTTTCCCATTACATATTCCCAAAAAACCAAAAGGGACCCAAAAGTGGGTCGAGATTCTGCAACCTCTGCTTCATCTGGCGCTCCATCTTCGACAGACTGTCAAAGTCCCAAAAATGGTCAAACATGACCAAGTATCTCCCAAAACTTGGTCAAGGGCCAACAATAATTAAACTACACGTTATTTCCAATACCGCAATTAGTCTATACCATCAAATCTCATCGATTCAAAGATCGACTACTGTGGTTGATCCACCAACAATCGCGCAACTTGAACTACGGAGTTTGGGCGATGGGATAAACCACACGCAAGTTACAGTTCTGCAATCCACAATGACCATTGATGGTCACCCGCCAATATATCTAAGGTTGGCATCAGTTCCACTACCAATGAACAGTTTCCATTGCAGAACGCAATGATAGTTTTAAACATCATGCTAGTTGGGACCCCTCGGCAATCCAGGATCGTTGGATCGAGTAGAGTAGAAGGATAGGATAAGAAGAAAACCAGGCCAAAACCCCAGAGTCAAAAACTATCGACAACTATTGGATCTAGAAAACCCCTTGACCATTGATCTACTCAGAGTGTGCCAAGGTAGTAGTGGTCAACTTCGATGCTGACCACGACAGAAAATGGTTGAGAACAAGTAATATTATCCGAAGGCCAAAGTCTTGAAGTGGACATGAGTCGTTCGATCTGAGGAACACTTCAGGAAGTATCTCGACCATTGGATCAAGTTTAGTGGAAGGATAGTGTAAGCCACAAAATGTCCTGAAGTAGACTCAAGCCATCTTATCTAAGGAACACTTCGAGAAATATCTTGACCGTTGGATCAAGGAAAGTAGAAGGATAGGATAAGCAAGGAAAAAGGCATGAGATACCAAATACCCGAATTCTAGATATTCGTTGGATTGAGTTACTATTTTTTGGGTTAAATGAGGACCGTCAGATCTGGACAATGCATGATGGTCGTTGGATCATAATAATGATCAATTTTGATGCTGACCACTTCAGCGAAAAGAGGATTCAGAACACATGAGTTCACCAGAAGGTCGAAGTTTTGATGTCACTCTCAGTCTTCGGTCTGAGATACATTTCGAGAGTTAGGATAAATGTTAGATCCAGGAGAAGAACATGTGCCACATGAGGAGATCTACATCAACAAGGACACGTGGTGTAATAAGATGATGACAAGTGTCAAAGTGCAGTTGGCATTTTAGGTATGCGTAAGTCATGAATCTAAGTGATATGTGGTATCCACTCAGTCAGTTCCATGTCAACAAGTGACGTCAGCAAGTTAAGTCACTCTAGGACTTTGTACTTTGGGAGGTTAACCACTAGAAAATACTTGAAGTCCCAAAGTTTTGAAATGAATGAGAACCCTTCATCGTGCAAATAAAATCCAACCGTTCAATCTACTTCAGGGAAATGAACTCCAGAAGATTAAAGGATTGTGAAGGAGAAATCACCCAAAGTGTTGAAGGTCGAATTTAATGCTAACTATTGATCTAATTTAGGAGCGTTATCGACCGTTGATCAAGTACAGTGGTAGGATAGAATACGCATAAACCATGAAGTGATGCTAACTATTTATCTACTTCAGAGAGTGTACTCAACCAGTGAATATTATGGACACGCGTCTTTTATTTAGGATATTTGTAAAGAGGCTGGAAGTTGCAAAGGATGAAGTCCCGAAGTAACAACAGTCATCCATATCATCATGCGATTAAAATGTGACTGTCGATCTTGACAAGTGATCAAGCACTTATTTAGCCTAGCACCTGGTCACCACCTGCGATCATATGGAATAGAGAAATAGGGGTAAAAGAAGAGGCAACTCTTAAATCAATGAGCTTGTGGTTTTGCACATATGGTTATATGTAAATGGTTTGAAGGAAGCGCCTCATACAGATTTAATTCGATGGAGATTTAACACTAGAACAATACAAAGAATTGATAAAAGATAAAATATGATATTTTGGTCAACTAAGAACACAGTAGAAGCATGAGTATAATATAATGATTCGATCCATGTCTGTGATCAACTCATGAAGAAAAAAGAACTGACACACAGTCATGATTAAAAGAGAGTTAATTCATGAGCATTATGAATAAAGGATAAAAGGAAAAATGATATTATTTAAAGATTAATATTATCATTTAAATGAAAAGGTACAATGGTTCAAATATCAAAAGACA